>VDFB02000363.1:129189325-129199436 GCA_007258455.2 Sequoia sempervirens | reverse complement strand
CATATTTTGTTTTTTTGCCACTAAATAAGGTCTCTCTTCTCACTATAATTATCATACATGATGGATCAATGTAGGGGAGCTCGTTTGTAGTATATCCCTATACGTAATAATTTATATAAAAAATTTGTCCTCTTTCTCAATATTGTGGCAAAGTTTCACATTTTCAACTTCTAACAAATATATTTTATTTGAGTCTTAACTATGCCAACTCTAGTTATAAATTTTCTAGTTAATTTCTTACTCTAATCACCTCTCTTCTTCAACTTTGTGCTTCTATCCTTGAAACCAATTTAAATATATGAATTAATAAATAAAAAATTCTTCCATTTATTTATATTCAATAGAAGGTATTCCTAAGGTGAATCCTTCAATATCTTATTTTCTATTGCTCTCTTCATTTTTTCTCACCACCATTTTAAATCATTGATCATAAGATTTAATAAATTCTCCTTCCTTATTAGAATATTTCCATAGTAATATAAATGCTTTCAATTAAAAATTTAGTAAGATGGAAGCAATGTTTTAAATATTATTTTATTTCATCCGCACTAAGGGTTTGTGTTGAACACACTCGGATACTAAGAGGCGGTGAATCAATATCTTCAAAAACTTAAACCCTTTCAGATCATAAGCCCTTCAGTAATATAAAAATTCAAACTCTTAGCAGGATCGACAACTCATTCAAAAATCAGAAACACTTAATCTAATCAGCAATAATGAAAGATAAGGAAATTCACACACATACACAAGATAAAACCAAATTTACGTGGAAACCCCAATAAGGAAAACACCAAAAAGAGAAATCTTTCGATATAGAAGCTCACTACTTGCAAAATTACAATTTTAAGGTTCACTGCCTATGGACTTGCAAGCTAAGGCATATAATCTTAGGGAAAGGTACAAGGGACTTATAGCACTAAGGCGTGCAACCCCAAGGCAAGATACAAATTATAAGGCCTTGATGAGATTCACTATCTCAAAGCAAGATGCATGAAGAATATGAAATTACATTTGTCAACAATACACTCTACTGATTAAGGAGTTAAAGCTAATTACTCTTTTCATTACACAACTCACTGCTTCGATTTAGCTTTACACATATCCTCACTCTCACTCATCTTGCAAGTGGAATGTTCTTACATTTATATCCTCCACAAGATATCAAAACATCAATTAGGTCGGCTAGAGAAGAATACAAACAATAATTCCAATAAGTCAGCCACAAGATCATAATGTGGTCCTATCCAGAATATAGAGAGGACCAAACACAATTTATTACATCTGCCAATGTGATCCAAAACAACTCACACACTGGCACACATCAACCCAAGTTGACAACAAGGAAACATGTAGCACAATACCAGTTAGCCCAAAAACACACTTGCAACTGAATTTACTCAATGTGGTTCTTAAAAATATAGGTCAGGACTTAAATACATCTTAATACAACTTCATATGTTGGAAAAGAGCCCCAAGCTCATGGAAAAAACAATATAACAAGCCTTGCCAGCCAAATATCCACTAATTTCTTGAAAACCAACTCACCAAAATTTGTGGCACCAAAGAGATCAATCATTGACTTGTGGACCACAAAGATATGTTCCATGAACATCCAAGAACACTTACAACACCTACTTTCACATTTTCATACCACAAACAACCATTGCAAACCAACCAGATCAAGAATACTCCATCCTAGAAACACAAAATACACAACCCTAAGATAAAAAATTAATAAACCAACTTGCAGACAACTTCATTAAATGAAAATTGAACTAAGATACTACACAAAAAATGAGCACTTCCACTAAGCTGTAGGAGTAGAAACATCAATGTGGAGAAATGTGGAGCATTTTTTGAACCAGTCTAAATGACCAACAAAATTATCAAAACACTACAAATAACAGAAACCTCCTCGGAAAGACAAGTGACTTGAAAATATAGGAGTGCAACATCCAAAGAGCACAAACCTTGAATCCTAAACTGCAAAGACTGCATATTAAAAAATGGAGGAATCAGAAGCATTCTCCTAAATAGTCTTCTAAGCAACTTCTTGAACAAAAACTTTCACCAACATGCGGAGACTAGAACATCCCTAAAAAACACATACTTCCACAAGAACATTGGAAGAGAGCATACAACATACTAGAAACATCAGCATCATCTCTCCACCACACATACTTAATCCTCATCTTAATATATCATCTTGATATTATCTCTTTTGACAACAACCATACTCAATACTACTTTACTTGATATAAACTAAGGCATGACAACCAACCATGAACATCAGCAACCTCAAAGGCATGGATTACAATTCATGCCAACCAATTACCATATTGTTGCACAGATGGTTGTCGTTAAACCAAAAGATCGACCTATTAATGCCTGATACAACCACCAAAGTTAATGAATCCACGAGAGGTGATTAAGCCATGTCACGAACCCAACAACTGTGTTGCACAACACAAGGAGCCCAAGGCCACACACCTTGCAACAATCCCCCAAGTGCAAGTGAGGGGTTCAAACCTTTTATGCAGGCTCTGATACCAATTGTTGTACAAATAGTTGTCGTTGCACCAAAAGGTTGACTTGTTAGTGCCCGATACAACCACAATGTCATGAACCCAAGCATCATGATGTATAGCACAAGGAGACCAAGGGCACACACCTTGTAACATAGAGTATCAACAACATACAACTGAAAGAACCATAATAGAAAGCACGAATAATAACCTAAACTAAGTGTAGACACAAGCATCAATGATAACCAATGTCAAACAACAATCTCACAAACATGTGCAACAATCTCCCCAAGTGGTTACAAAACAACAATCTCCTCAAGTGTTGACATTAATGACAACTAATTCCAATGATCTCCCCCTTTGGCTTTGATGGGAACACACACCTGCACACTCCACCCCTTTGACATCAAGGACTCAAGGAAAAAAGATCTTCATTTGAATCATTAGCACATTCTACCCCTTTGACCAACAACACTTCTTACTTCTTCTTCAAGCAATCATACCAACTCCCTTATCAGTAGTAACCACTAACTACCAACTCCCCCTGAGAGGTAGAACACATCAATCCAGGACAAAAAGATATAACTTGAATTTCTCCCCTGGATAGATGCACTATCTATACATTTAGTTAAAAAAAGAAGGGACAATAACCCCTAACTTCTATCGAAGATACTCAAAAATATACTTTCAAAGTGCTTTAGTGAAGAAATTTGCAATATGATCCTTGGTAGGCACATACTCCATTTCAACTTCTTACTCTATAGCCTTCACCCTCAGAAACTGATATTGGATTGAATAGTTCTTGAATGCATCACTAGATCCTTGGAAATATTAATTGGACAGTTGTTATCACACAATATAGGAATAGATTCATCATAAACTACCTTTATATCCTTCAAGGTCTGCTTCATCCAAAGCATCTGGGTGCAGCAAGATGTTGCAACAATATGCTTAGCTTCTGCTATGGATAAGGACACCGAGTCTTGCTTTTTACTCACCCAAGAGACCAATCTGTCTCCCAAGAAAAATACACTTCCACTGGTATTTCTCCAATCATCCACACATCCTACCCAATCAGCATCAGTATAAGCACTCAAATAAAAAAAATTATCCTTCTTATACCACAAACCATAATCTAGAGTTCCCTTCAAGTATCTGAATATTCTTTTCACTACCTTCTCATGATTTTTCTTAGGATTATCTTGAAATCTAGCAACCAAACATACTGCATGCATAATATCAGGTCTAGAAGCAGTCAAGTGCAACAAACCTCCAATCATAGACCTATAAAGTGTTGGAACACAATGATCTACTGAGAGTGGGGTGAATCAGTAGATACTAAAACTTTTTCCCTCAACACGTTTATGCAGATTACTTCCTTAACTCAAAATACCTTGTGCAAATTTCTTAATCAACTCTTACTGTGTACATTGTAAACTAAAGATGCTACAAACATAAATATGCAAACAAACAATCAACACAAATACCCACAACACCAGCTATACATGGAAAACCCAAGATGGGAAAAACCATGATGACCAAGGATGCTTGAGTCTACTGCTCCAATCTAGTGTCACAAAATAAATCTTTGTTACAATGTTTAGGGCTACAACCCAAGGATTCTTCAACACCCTGATTTAGGAGGTACAACTCCAAGGAGACTACTATCCCCTAAACTAAGCTACAACTCAATACAATGAGGCTACAACCTCTAAAGGATTACAAATTCATGTATGCATACAATTAGGTTCTACTCAACCTAGAAATGCACCATTACATTTAATGAATTGTTGCACACCTTGCAACTTACACTCTATTGCGGAAGTTGCACACTTAGCAACACAACTCTGCTCTGCACCCTCCTCTACACCTCTCCTCTACACATAGAACAATCATTGTTCTATCTTGTTGCACTACACCTCTTCACCATGAATGCCAACACCTAGAGGATGTTCTATGTTATAGTCTAGGAATTCCTTGCATGTGCATTCTCTGTCTGCCCTACAACTCTCTCTTTCTTGTAGACACTCTACTACACTCCACCCGACAGACCAAACTCTGGTTGTTTTTTCTTTGCTTAACTCCACCAACCTGCAATCTCTACCTCAAGATTCTCTAAACCATCCAGATCAGCTTGCGCATCATATTAGGGTTTCCCTTCCTTGCTAACTTCACCAGCAAGCTATCAGTTCATCGAGCCACACACACAATGTACATATTCACTGAATCTGCTAAACGAGACGTCCTACAAAAACATAAACCTAGAATAAATTGAATGCTTTCTCAAGATTATGTTATTCGATTATGATTCAATCACCTGTTAGGGTTTTCCATAAATCTTCATTACACAGCCTCTGCATCGAGCTTTACAACATTTAATTTGGACACACAAAATTTGCTGAGAATAGAAAACCATGAAACCCTAGAATTAGATATGTATTGAATGAGTTCTCTTGTTCACCCAATCTGATTTTGATCTTGATCTTCTCTGCAATTTATGTCACCACCTTGAAGATCAAATCTTTATTAAATTGGTCGTAGGTGCAGCTAGACCAATAAATTCCTTCCTCTGTGTTGGTTACCAGTCGTAACCCCTATTCACACGGACTAGACTATTGTACATCTTCAAGTTTGAATACTAGCCGTTGATCTTCTCTCTCGTGCTAAGATCCTCTATTCATCTTAGTACCTTTAAATAACCATCGTTTGATTAGGTTTAGTTTGAATATCATCATTGATCCTCATCTCATGCCAATCCCTTATCGCCATTCGATCCTTGCCACTTGATCTCCACCGTCAATCATAGGGGTTCAGTTTCAAAGTGCATCACATGTCGCTCTGTAGAGGAGACATATACCATAGTCCTACCAACGTCCATATTTATCTTCGATATGAATAACCTTCAAACACATGAGAAGAAACACGGGCCCATATGCCACACAATTCACAATGAGGATGTGAATTTCCTATCAAGCAATTGTTGGTCACCATCTGTCAGCATACATCACCATCCAACACCATCACCTTCTTATTGGGTCCCACTTAGTAATCTCCATGTATCATTATGTCAGAGGGAGATCCAAATGACTCCCACTGAAATGCAATTGTCACACCGATGAGCATATTTTCACCAACATCATCTGATCTACCTTCGATCAATCTTCATCGTTCCCCACTAGCCCCGCTGGTCTTGATCGGGCCCCACTGAATTCTCAGCGGGGTATGCGGGCTATCGCAACATGTGCACCTTTGACACCACCATCTTGTCGGGTCCCACTTAGCATATTTCTCATTCAAGGAGACATGCTTCATAGTCCTGCCAAGACACCAAAGTCACATCAATGAGATAACCATCAGGCTATTGAAGAGACATCTAATTCACTCTCATCGATATGGTGTTGTCATGGTGATAGCATTCATTGTTGTGGACAAGTATTCCCCATTCCATTATGTCACCATCCATTGTCATTTCCTTCCACATGTCATCCTATCATTCACTTCACGACTGTTTCATCAATGCACATCATTCTCATCTTATCGGGTCTCACTTCCATGTCCACCTCACTGGGTCCCATAGTCGACATCATACTCCTATCGCCCTATCATTGGGACTAGCTCCATAGTCCTAGCGATATCATATTGTATCACTGATGGGTAGTGTTGTGACCTTTTCACACATCGCCCCATTCAAAATGGGGACCCCCTAATTTTTGCTCCATTCTGGTCTTTTGGCTTGGGTTTTCGTCTCTCTCTCTCTTTCCGTCTCTTTTCTATACACCTTTCCGGGGATGTATCCGCCATTGAGCTTAAATGTGAATTTTGGCCAAGTCTGAAAATTAGGGTTTCCATCTTTCCCGCCAATCTGAGGTCAAGCAAGGTGAATAAATTGAAAACAGAGATAACATTAAGGTCAGTGTGTTTCCAGCAAGCTTCCACTAAAATTTCATCAGATTCTGGTAACTTACTATTTTTAGTAAGTGTGTAATTCCAGGCATTCCGTCAAAACTTTTGAAGTTTTAACAGTCCTGCGCATTGAGGGGAACACATCAAGCTGCTTTCGCGTGCAAAATTTGAGTTGAAACCAACCACTTACTATTTTTAGCGATTCGGCTTCGGGGCTTGATTCGGGCTTAGATGCAAATTTTTCAACACATGCGAGGTGATTCCTTACGGGTTTTGAGACCTTGGCGACAGTATAACGCATGAAAAATGAGATAACAACTTCATGATAACAACTTTCAGAGTCCAAATTCTTCGCTATTTTAGCCTATGTCGGCTTTCTTTGTATGTCCAGATATTCCTTATGGTTTTTGAGATTTCAAGAAGATGTGATGCAAACGACATAATACCACTTGAACTTACTATTTTACAAGTGCATCCCGATACCGCTTCCCAGCACCCCGCTGTAATCACAAGCTGATCGAATAGAAACAAGAACAAACGTAAGATCATTTGATATGCAATGTAGAGCAAATTAGCTCTATCGGACCAAAAGAGGAGTAAAAAGCGGAATTTGAAAACCGGTAAACCACCGCGACAAAGATCCTTCGCTGCTTATCCGCTGGTAAAATTCTGAAGACAAACAGAAAGCACTACTATTTATAGTAAATTGTTCTTGGAAGGGCTAAAATAGAAAGTCAACAACAAAGCCAATGCCAACAAAGTCGGTCACGGCAGGAGGAGCTGGCCATTCAAATTTCAAAACAAATAAAGTTGTGGAGATATTAGAAACGAAAGCAGCCATTTCATTTATAGTAAATCACTCTTAAATGGGCTAAAATAGCAGGTACAAATTTCAGATAGCAAAGTAATACAGGGTAACGAGAACGAGGATGCAATACCGTTTAAAATTTCTTTAACGATCCGAAGCTTCCGGATATGCACACTAAGGTTACTATAAATAGCAAGGCATGATAAACTGCAAGGATGAGGAAAACGGGCTAAGTTTGGAACTTCATCCTTCACCACCTTGAAAATGCGCCCACTTCAGTTGGAGAGCAAGCCAGGTATAAAAAATTCTAAGAGTCTTATCCTCCACCACAGGTGAAATGCGCCCTCAAGCACAAGATGCTAAAAAAATTTCTAAGTCAGGAGTTCATCCTTCACCCATGGCCAAAATGCACCCTCATGCAAGCAAGATGTTAGCAAAAATTTCTAAGTATAAAACTCATCCTCCTCACCCATCAAAATGCGCCCAAGAAGGATAGCAAGTCAAAGAAGTCAATATGTTTCATCCTCCTCACCCATCAAAATGCACCCACATTGAGAGAGTTGATAGCAAAAATTTCTAAGGCATGGAAATATCCTCCACCACCCCCCAAATGCACCCATCCTTCATGCATGTTCAAATGTGCCCAAAAAGAAAGAAGTCAAAGGATTCAACAACTTTCATCCTCATCCTAGGCCTAAATGTGCCCAAAAGAGGGCATGTAAGGACAAAAGAAAGGAAGTTGAAAGGTCACAAGAAGGCATGGTAAAAGTTTTATCCCTCACACCTTGCTAAATGCGCTCAAGCTAGTCAACAAGTCAACAACTTTCATCCTCCTCCTAGGCTCAAATGTGCCCAAATGGGGCCATATGAAGATGAAATAAGGAAGCCCAAGGGTCATCCTTCACACATGTTAATATGCGCCCAAGATTGAAGTGGGTAAAGGGTGAATAAAATACAAGGCGTGGTGAAAATAAAGTTGATGCTAGGTGTTAGAAATTTAATAGAAAATATCGCCAAGGCATGTGAAGTGGAGTATGCTAGGTGTGGTTTTATCCTTCATCAAGTATGCTATGCACCTAAAGTGGAGTGTAAAGGTGGTGGAATAAAGTTGATGAGAGGAAATATTGCTAAGTGATGAATAAAATGTTGGGCATGGATTCAAAGTATATCCTTCATGATAAGCAAATATGCCCAAGGTGATGGAAATGAAGTATAATGTGCTAGACGTTGAACACAAGAAAATGAGTAAAGATGAAATTGAAAATTTTCTTGAGGCAAATTTTTTGAAAAATGCAAGGTGATTTAAATTTTTTCTAAGGAAAAATATTTTCTTCCTTTAGGAAATACGCCTAGACCTTGAAGGTGATGAATTTTCCTGAAGCACGAGCAAATTTTTCAGAGATGAAGTCGAAGATGCTGGCACTACAGGATTGATAAAGATTTTCAAGTCAGAACAACACAAGATGTTCACAGAGATGAAGAACGGGATTAAAATTGATTGAATAATATTTTTCTAAGGTTCAAATTTTTTTTAAAAAATTTAAATGAACCCGTTCGTTGTGTACCCATGGATTCATTGCATTTTGGAGAAAATTTTCTTCTGGGTACTAGACGTTGGTGATGAGGAATGGATTTCTATGTCTTCCTCCGTGACTTCGGGCCATACCTTCAAGATGAATTTGATCGTGCTTGAATCTGTGAATTTTCCTATGGAGAATTTAAAATTTTCTAAGGAAAATTTGGACAAAATGGTTTTTGTTAAAATGCCTGAATGTTTGAATTTGTGCTAAATCGCTTGCATTATTTTTGATTGAATTCCTCACTGGTGAATTTTCCAGAACATCAGAGGTGATTCAAATTGAAAATTTGCAAGACAGAACTTTGGCTGGCGAATGGAAGTTGTTAAATTGATGAGTTTAAATTAAAAATTTTTGAAAGTGAATTCAAAAGATGCCAGTCAAAGTTGAACTTCTAGAAGAATGAGATTCCAGACGTCGAGAGACAAGTGTCGAAAACACCAGAGGAGGGAAATTCGAATGAAGTAGTGGAAATTTAATTCACTGGCTAAACTTAGCCTCTTCTAGAAATCGATTTTCCTATAAGAGCTGAGAGTTATTCACTTCTTTTTCACAGCTGAGGAAAGTTCGATTTGCTCTGAGTTTGATATTGCTGAAAGTTGTTAAGACTGAAGTGTTGAAGGAGTTTGAAATGTTGTTGAGGCTGAAGTGTTGCTAAAGTTGAAATTTATTTAAGCAAGTTGCTGAAGCTGCAGTGCAAGGAGGTTCGATTTTGCTCTGAAGGATTTGAAGTTGCCAGTGCAAGTGGAGAAATTTTGATTTGAAGAGAATATTGCTGAGAGTTTAAAAGTACGAACTTGCTGATTTGAAATTGAAGAAGTGTGAATTCAAAGAGCAAAGTTGCTGAAGCTAAGGAAGTGCGCACTTGCTAAGATTATTTGAGGTTGGAAAATTTTGAATTTACAAGAGTTTAGTTGCTGATTGAAGTTATTGCAGCCAACTTAGAAAATCTGCTAAAAGTGTGAAGTTGTTGAGTTTACATGCCAGAACTTACTAAGTATTGAAGATGGCTGAAGCATAGATGACTGGCAAGGATAACAATGGTGCATCCAGGCAAGTGGTTATAAAGAAGCTGAGCAAGTCTTTTTTTTGCCGGAATCAAAGTTTACTTCGAAGTTAGGCAAGCTAGCGGATACAAACTTGGGCTCCGTCAACCTAGAGACTTTCAAGAATCGAATGCTAGGGATTGGTAATCATCGACCCTCGACTACTTCACACAACATTGTTCAAAGTGGGTTACTTCACACAACATTGTTCAAAGTGGGTTATATGCAGCTGCTGGTTTCCCACCAGCCATT
>VDFB02000363.1:129170088-129186499 GCA_007258455.2 Sequoia sempervirens | reverse complement strand
GTTAGAGTTCCAGCTTGATTGCATTCCACCTATTTCAGTTCAAGAGGTTGAGGTTGTGCTTGGCAGGTTCATCGAGTTTGCAGCCAGAGAGAAGGAGAATGGGAATGCACTACTGGACGACAATCTTCTAGAAGACTGATTGTGGGCATTAATTGCCTTTACTATTTTGGGAGTGAGTGGGAATCTTTGCTCATTTATTGCACCACTCCCCATTCTGGCAGTTTTTAGGGTTAGGGCTGAGGTGGCTTAATTTTAGCCACTCTTTTGATTGTAATCTTAGCCGTCCATTGGACTGGGCTATCTATAAAAGGGGAAGTCCCCCTCATTTGTAATTCATTAGACATTAGACTAGAGATTGGAGATTAGAGTAGAGCCTAGAACATAGAAGCATTTTGTTTGATAGCTTAGCATAGTGTGGAGAAGAAGGAAAGTTTTCCCTTTGAAAAATTTTGTAGAGATTGTTGTGTAAAACTTTCATGATAATAGATTTTTTCATTGATGGTGGAATTCGTCTTTGTCATGGATAGCTAGCAAGGTCTCTTCATCCTTTCAGATCCAAGTATCATAAAGTAGCATAATTTTCATCTCATGCAAGTAGTTTACTATGATGTGTGGTGTTTTATTGAGGTAGCTTCCTTTCATTCCATACCACTAGCAGCTTGTTGATGACAAGTTCGCCTTGCGTGGTCTACTGGAAATTATCTTGAGTTAACTTCGATTATGATTTGTATACTTATATGCGTCATCCTGATGGTATATGTATGCTAAATTGTAATCTGAATATCTTTTACTATCCCTTTGAAGATTGCACTAATTTTGCTGAAGCTGTCCGATGTGAGGCTAGGTGAAATTCGGTCGAAGTCTGCTGAAATCGAGCTCCACATATCTTGCATTTAGGGTAGAATTTAGAACTACCTTTCCCTTATACTCATTTATTTTCAGTCTATTTCTGGTTAGCTTTAGGTAAATGTACTTATTTCCAAATCATCCACATTATACAAATCCCTTCCAATCATCCATTTACTGTTAACTGCAAGAATCCTGAACAATTGTGTACGTCCCCTCGTGAAAACAGCAAATTCACATCAAACCAACTGAGGGTATTCCAAGTATTTCGGAACCTTGGAGTTGAACGTGCAAAGTTTCTCGCAATCTTAGCACATGGAATACTTTGATCAAGAGAGAACGGAGTAGCCTTCGGACTATTTTGTTCTGCTAATTGGTGCAGTCATAAAAATCACATCAACAGGTAGGTCATCGGGTTGTCGGGGATACATCCTTCAATGTCTTATTGACACCATTCTGTCACGCCACTGGGAAGATCGTCGCTGCATCAGAGGGATTGCCTTAAGATTCCTACTGATGATGGAATTTCACTCCAATGAAAACAGTTGATGGCATCACCTATCCACCTCATCGCCATGTCACTGCTCCATAATCCACAACAAGGATGTGGAATACCGTTCACCCAATCTTGTCACGCCATGTGTCTTCTTTGTCATCATCTATCATCTCATACCCCAGTTCGGTCCCACCAAGATACACTATAGGCACCACCAAATCTTTCTTGTTCAACCTCTACCATTCATCAAGCAAGATAGCAATGTCACTACAAACCCGAAATTCAAAACCTCTTGTCAGAGGTTATCAAATTCTAAAAACCCGTGACTCACTGATAAAGCTCTCCTTACTCCTTATCGCTCCATTTAAGAGACTTCCAAATTCCTACCTAAACACTAGTGTCTTGTCAATGATATGGGCATCAAGCAATTAGAGAGACTCTTGGGAGAGTCCCGCTGATATACACTTGTCATACTGATGTGAACCTCATACCTCATCAATCGGTTGCCAAGATGTGAGGGACTAGTCACAAGATAGACATAATGGGCTTAATTCATTACTTAAGCTACCTGCAACCACCAAACAGAAGTCATCTTTGAAATAGAACATTTGTGAGGACGCCATGACTGTACACTCCTGCACACATAGAGTTTATCCAATAAACCCTAGACCGAGAGCATGAACAAATGAATGCTAACATCTCCATTGACATCAAGACCTGCACAATACCTTTATGAAAAGCTCTTGAGAAACCCATATCGAATCTACCACCTAATTTTCCATCAAATACCTAGAAGCTTTTGTTGCAAAGAGATGACACATTTTGTCAACTATGCAACATATTGAGCAACTTGCTCTTCTGCACCAACAACTAATCCTCATACTTCCAGAACCAGATTTACTGCTCTCTTGCATGATTTAACTCATCACCTTTCTAATACCTTCATGACATCAATGACAACATTATGTGCTTCTGCACAGGATCAACACATTTCTCCTCTAATCTCCTTTTGACATCAATGACAACATATTCCAACAATCTCCCCCTTTTTCATTGATAGAAAAACTTTAAATGCTCAATGATACCAATTAACCAATTCAAAATTTGTACCAATATCATCGTTACCTTCTACTTCTATTATTGCTTTCTCCAATGCTCCTCTTTGAGCATTTGCATGACTTTCTCCCTCTTTGACATCAAAGGAAAAGGGATCATGCCCCCTGAAAGCAGTCTCCCCCTCTGACAAGCTATACAAAGGGTGTAGTTGTTCCCTAATATCCTCCTTTGACATTCCTTTTCCTTTGCTCATCCTTATGAGAATCTTCATAGCTTTCTCTCTTATGCTCCTCTTTCAGTGTTACTCACTTCTTCTCCCTTATGCTCAATACTTTTGAGCACTTGCTCATCCTTTCTCCTCTTCTTTATCTCAGGCCACTATACTGCTACATCCTTCACTTCTTCTTAGCAATGGAAAAAGGACTTTGCTCCCCCCTTGACTGATACGTATTGAAAAAAATATTTTCTCTCATACCAATTGCTTCATTCAACCTTTTTACTGCAATATCAATACAATATGCTTCAACTACTCTCTACCAATTAAAAAAAATATCTGATGCTAGTTGAAGTGCCATTACTGTACCAATTGATATCATATACTTGACACCAATTGATGATATCATACCCTGATACTAATTATCATTCTGATACCAATTGTGAATGTGTTCACTTTATGCTATGTACCAATTGATATCTAGGACTGCACTGTATCAAGTATAACACTGATTTGATACCAATAGCAACTCCCTGTTAGACCTTGCTCCATTATTCACTAGCTTCATTTAAGGGGCTTTGTACCAACTAACCTGTTTTGAACCAATATGTAGTGATCTGATACCAAATTAACATTAAAATACACAAAACAATTACCCCTAAGACATATATCTTCTCCTTGCAGTCAAGGAGCATTTCTCTCAATAGAGCATTTATACCACTTTTTCTTCAATAGCTAATACCAATTGTTGATATCAATTTATGCAACAAATTATTCACTAACTACTAATATTCTTACCCTTTGATGAGCATTTCAATGAGAAAGAATGTGACCATACATCTACAACCATTAAGTTGTTAGAAATTTGTAAAACATATTTTACCTGACTTGATCTCTCTCTCCATTTCTAGGGATGAATAAAATACCAATGAAGCTCTCCCTGGACTCATGCCTCATCACTACAAACTAGTGATGTAAGACAGAAACACCCACATTTTTTGCCTCTTGCTGACATTTCATTCTCCACACCTTCTTAGGCTTCTTCTCTATCTTGCCAGCCTTCTTACCAAGAATATGTGAACCATTGTTCACTTTGGGAGAGTTATTCTTCCTTGTATTCTTCCTCTTTCTCTGTACTACCAGTCTTACAAGATCTAGTTTGCAGTCTTTAGCTATGTGACCAAAGTTGTCACACTTGTAGCATACCACATACATATTCCTTACAAGAGCAAATAAATTTCTATTTACATATTTAGTGATCCTTCTAAGTGCAGCTCTACATTCTCTAGCCCTATCACTAAACTGATTACAGGTATAACAATAACCATTAAAACATGGGGAGTACCTGGTCATAGCGTTCCTCTGAACAGGATGAGGAGGTCTTTTTTGATTTGGCTTCTTCATGCATCTCATCCTAGTAAATTCTCCTGAATCAGCTCCAATAATGTTTTGACTTTTTCTTTGATGCCTTGGGATTGATTTCTCCATCTTATCTGCTGCGGTCATCTTCTTCAACTTAGCAACAGTATCCTTATCTGGTTTCTTCATCTCAGCAGTAGCAGGCTTCTTTTCTTCTTTTTATTTCTTCACTCTAGCAGTGCCTTTTTCTGATCTTCCATTTCCAAAGGTATTTTTTTTGGAACAACTTGTGCAAACTTCCTCTTTTTTTATGCAACTACTTTCTTCTACTCTAAATCTACCATATAAGTTTGCAGAAGTACTGGTAGAGGAACCCATTCCTTTCTCAAATCCAAGGCCAACCTTTTCTTTTAGTTTTGATGGCTTTTGTGATTTTACCAATTCATCTAATATTTCAGAGCCACCTTTCAACTTCAAACCTTTATCAATCTGCTCCTTGGATTTTTCAAAATCTCTTCTCAAAGCAACTATCTCTGCTCCTAGCTTCATGCACTCATTTGATTTAGATTGTAGTTCAATCTGAACTACATCTTTTCCTTTTTTTTCTTCTACTTGAGTCTTCAAACTAACTATCATTAGATCAGATTCTTCAAGGCTTTTAATCAGTCTATCTATCTCTTTCTGAGAATGCAGATTTTTTTCTTTATTCTCCTTCAAACTTTTAATCTCATTTAGAGAAAAAATGAGTTTTCCTTCAAGTTCCACTTCTTCTTCTTCTTTACCAGAGGTTTCAGCTTCTTCATCTTTATCAGACCTCTCAATCTCTTTATCAAAGGTCGTTGGAAATGGGTCAACCCCATAGAAACTTCCATGCTCATCATCTGATCTACCACTAACATCAAATGACCCTTTTTCTTCACTTGCATGCAGATCCTTCTTCTCATTCTCCTTATTATCCTCTTCTTTCTTAGGATTATCCTTTTTACTATGAAAGCATTTAGCAGCTATAGGACTTATTATACCAGACTTAAAACTTTTAGTGGGTAGCTTACCTCTCTATTTTCTAGAACCTCTTCTTAATTCTCTAATGTAATCAGCTTCCACTTCATCAAACTCCATAGATCTGCAAGTAGATGATTCTTTCTCAACACCTCTAGTTGCAAATTCTCTTCTTGATGTGTCTACAGTCTTCTTATCCTCATTCAGCTTGACATTTTCAAACTCTCTTCCATATGTCTAAATCTTGGCCTATGCTAGATTGTCATCACCTCCATACATCCTTTTCAACTTATTCCACACTTCATGTGTTGTTTGACAATGCATGACTTTGACCAACATAGAACTTGACAGTCCATGAAGAATTATATCTCTTGTTGTAGCATTATCCTCGTATGCCTTATTTTCAGTTCAATTATTGGAGGTGTAGCAGACACTATATATCCATTTATAATTGACCTCCAAACATCACATCCTATGGATCCCAAATATCCTTTCATCAATGAGCGTCAAAAAAACTATCTTGATCCATGAAAGATAAGTCCACCATATGCAAAGTAAACTTTCTTGACTAACCATTGTGTTCACTCACCTAGATCTACCCGAGTTGATTAAGCTTCTCCTAGGGAACCTAGTGCTCTGATACCAATTGTTGGAATACAATGATCTACTGAGAGGGGGGTGAATCAGTAGATACTTAAACTTTGGCCCTCAAAAAAATTATGCAGATTACTTCCTTAACTCCAAATACCTTGTGCAAATTTCTTACTCAACCCTTACTTTGTAGATTGTAAACTAAAGATGCAAACAAACAATCAACACAAATACCCACAACACCAGATATACATGGAAAACCCAAGATGGGAAAAACCATGATGACCAAGGCTTCTTGCATCTACTGCTCAAATCCAACGTCACAAAATAAATCTCTATTACAATGTTTAGGGCTACAACCCAAGGATGCTTCAACACCTTGATTTAGGAGCTACAACTCCAAGGAGACTACTATCCCCTAAACTGAGCTACAACTCAATACAATGAGTCTACAACCTCTAAAGGATTAAAAATTCATATATGCACACAATTAGGTTCTACTCAACCTGGAAATGCACCATTACATTCAATGAATTGTTGCACACCCTGCAACTTACACTCTATTGCTAAAGTTACACACTCACCAACACATCTCTGCTCTGCACTCTCCTCTACACCTCTCCTCTACACATAGAACAATCATTGTTCTATCTTGTTGCACTATACCTCTTCACTATGAATGCCAACACCTAGAGGATGTTCTATGTTACAGTCTCGGACTTCCTTGCATGTGCATTCTCTATCTGCCCTATAGCTCTCTCTTTCTTTTAGACACTCTACTACACTCCACCCGACATACCAAACCCTGGTTGTTTTTTCTTTGCTTAACTCCACCAATCTACAATCTCTACCTCAAGATTCTGTAAACCATCCAGATCGCCTTGTGCATCATATTAGGATTTCCCTTCCTTGCTAACTTCACTAGCAAGCTGTCAATTAATCGAGTCACACACACTGTACATATTCACTGAATCTGCTAAACCAGACATCCTGCAAAAACCTAAACCTAGAATACATTAAATGCATTAACAAGATTATTTTATTCGATTATGATTCAATCACCTGTTAGGGTTTTCTAGAAACCTTCATTACATAGCCTTTGCATCGATCCTTACAACATTTAATTCAGATACAGAGAATTTGCTGAGAATAGCAACCCGTGAAACCCTAGAATCAGATATGTATCAAATGAGTTCTCTTCATCCGATCTAATTTTGATCTCAATCATCTCTCCAATCTGTGTCACCGCCTTGAAGATCAAATCTTCATTCAATTGGTCACAGGTGTAGTTGGACCAATAAATTCCTTCCTCTGTGTCGGTTACTAGTAGTAACCCCTGTTCACGCAAACCAAACCATTGTAGATCTTCAAGTTTTAATACTAACCATTGATCTTCTCTTTTGCGCCAAGATCCTCTATTCATATTGGCACCTTTAAGTCACCACCATTTGATTAGCTTTAGTTTGACTATCACCATTGATCCTCATCTCATGCCATTCCCTTATTGCCATCTGATCTTTGCTGCTTGATCTCCATTGTCAATCATAGGGGTTCAATTTCAAAGTGCGTCGCATCTCGCTTTGTAGAGGAGACATATACCATAGTCCTACTGACATCCATCTTTCTCTTCGATATGAATCACCTTCAAACACATGAGAAGAAACACAGGCCCATATGCCACACAATTCACAACGAGGATGTGAATTTCCTATCGAGCAATCGCTGGTTGTCATCTGTCAGCATACATCACCATCCAACACCATCACCTTCTTATTGGGTCCCACTTAGTAATCTCCATGTTTCGCTGTGTTGGAGGGACATCCAAATGACTCCCACCAAAATGTAGTTGTCGCACCGCTGAGCATCTTTTCACCAACATCATCCAATCTACCTTCGATCAATCTTCACCATTCCCCGCTAGCCCAGCGGGTCTTGATCGGGCCCCACTAAATTCTTAGCGAGGTATGCGGGCGACTGCCATGTGTGCACCTCTGAAGCCACCATCCTATCGAGTCCCACTTAGCATATTGCTCTGTCGAGGAGACATGCTTCATAGTTCTGCTGATACACCAAAGTCACATCAATGAGATAACCATTGGGCTATCGAAGATACATCTACTTCACTCTCATCGATATGGTCTTGTCACGTTGATACCATTCACTCTTGTAGACAAGCAGTCCCCATGCCATTTTGTCACCATCCATTTTCATTGCCTTCTATGTGTCATCCTGTCATTCACTTAATTACTATTTCATCAATGCATCTCATCCTCATCTTACCGAGTCTCACTTCCATGTCCACCTGACTCGGTCTCATAGTCGACATCATAATCCTATCACCCTATCGTTGGAACTAGCTCCATAGTCTTGGCAATATCATATTGTCTCATTGATGGGTAGGTCATCAAGTTGTCGGGGAGACATCCTTCAATGTCCTGCCGACACCACTTTGTCACACCAATGCGAAGATCATTGCTACATCAGAGGGATTTCCTTAAGAGTCCTACCAATGATGGAATGTCACTCCGATGAAAACACTTGATGACATCACCTGTCCACCTCATCGCCATGTCACTGCTCCGTAATCCACAACAAGGATGTGGATTACCATTACCTTAATCTTGTCATGCCATGCATTTGCTTCGTCATCATATGTCATCTCATACCCTAGTTGGGTCCCACCAAGATACACTGCGGGCACTGCCAAATCTTTATCATTTAATCTCTACCTTCATCAAGCAAGATCGCAATGTTGCTACAAACCCAAAATTCAGAACCTCTCATCGGAGGTTATGAAATTCTAAAAACCTATGACTCATTGATAAATCTCTCCTTACTCCTTATCGCTCCATCAAGGATTCTTCTTCCAAACTCCTACAAATACACTGGTGTCTCGCCAATGATATGGTCATCAGTCGGTCGGAGAGTCTCCTAGGCGAGTCTTGCCAACATACACTTTTCATGCCAATGTGAACCTTAGACCTTGTCAACCAATTTCCAAGATGTGAGGGATAGGTAACAGGACAAACATAATGGTCTTAATTCATTACTTCAGCTACTTGCAACTACCAAACACAAGTCACCGTCAAAATAGAACATTTGTCAGGACGCTATGACTGTACACTCCTGCACATGTAGGGTTTAATAGATAAACTCTAGACTAAGAGCATGAACAAATGAATTTTGACATCTCCATTGACATCAAGACCTACACAATACCTTTATGAAAAGATCTCAAGAAACCCATATCAAATCTGCCACCTAATTTTCCATCAATACCTAGAAGTAACTGTTGCAGAGAGATGACATATTTTGTCAACTATGAAACATATTGAGCAACTTGCTCTTCTTCACCAACAACCAATCCTCATACTTCTAGAACCAAGTTTAATACTCTCATGCTCGTCCTCTGTCATTATGCAAATAATCTCCCTTGCATGATTTAACTCATCACCTTTCCCATACCTCCATGACATCAATGAAAACATTATGTTCTTCTGCACAGGATCAACACAGTTCTCCTTTGATCCCCTTTTGACATCAATGACAACATATTCCAACATAAAGAGTCTGATCAACCTCTAGAGATTCATTATTCTTGCTCAAATGACAACCAGTAACCATAGGGATACTGACTGGTTTATAATCCTCCATGCCAAACTTCTTCAACATCTCTTTATCATACTTATCCTGAGAAATAAAGATACCATCATCTTGTTGCACAATTTGAAGTCCAAGCAAGAAAGACAACTCACCACTTATAGACATCTCAAACTCTTTTTACATCTCTTCTATAAACCTCGTATACATATCATCATCTCCATAAAAGATGATGTCATCGACATATACAACCACAATCAAAATCTTGTCTTCATGTACCTTAATAGAAAGATTACTATCTACAATACCTTTCTTGAATCCTTTCTGAAGTAAATACTTATCCAACCAAGCATACTAACTTCTAGGAGCTTTCTTGAGTCCATAAAAAAGATTTCTTGAGTTTGCATACCATGTCTAGATCTTCTAATAGCTAGAAACCATCTGATTTCTCAATGTAGACCTCTTCCTCTACATCACCATTCAAAAAAGCTAACTTTACATCCATCTGATAGACTTTGAAGTTCTTGTGAGTAGCAAAAGAAAGAAACATCCTTATTGCTTCCATTCTAGCTACTGGAGCAAAAGTCTCCTCATAAACAATACCTTCAAATTGTGAATAACCCTTACATATCAATCTGGTTTTGTTTCTCACAACTTTACCATCTTCATTCAGCTTGTTTTGGAACACCCACTTTGTTCCTATCACATTCTTATTAGCTGGTCTGGGAACCAATTCCCATGTCTAATTAATTTCTATCTAATTCAATTCTTCTTCCATTTCCTTTATCCAACCATCATCTTTGCTCGCATCAGCAAAGTTCTCGGGCTCTACCTTTGACAATAAACAAAAGTTCACTTGCTTACTTTCTTTTGCAAACCTTCTCCTAGTCAATATACCTTCATTCTTGTCTCTAATGATCTGATCTATAGAATGATTCTTCTAAACATACTTTGCTAGAGTCTTAGAAACCTTCTTCGGTTTTGGTTTCTTCTCTTCTTTCTGTTCTTCTTCTTATTCTTCTTCAATCCAAGGAGGTATATCAGATCCGTAAACCTCTAGTTCTTGTAATATTAGATACAAATCTCCGTCTACCTTAATATTTGTTCTTTCCATCATCTTTCTGAATCTCTTGTTGTACCATTTGTAAGCTCTACTCCTGGTTGAGTAATTAAGAAAGATCCCTTCATCACACCTTGATTCAAACTTTCCAAGGTTTTCTTCATTTCTTCTGATGTAGCATTCACCTCCAAAGATCTTGAAGTATCTAACAGTAGGAGGACTTCCATTGTAATGACCCCTTTCTAGTGGGAGCACTTAATCTCGAATCTTGCATTCAAAGTGTTCCTCAAAGAGACATTAGAAATGTTAGGGATCAATGAATTTTAGTAATAACTTCTAATAAGATCAAAGATGACATAAATATTTTGATCTTGTCAAAGGTTTATTCCTTTCCTTCTTACCACCCACTATGAATGATTTTAAATCATATACTTCATAGATACATCAAAGTAGATATTGACATCTTTCAAGATCCCATAGATGGAATCCTATTATATCACTTATCATCATGGTGAACGAATAGAATCATTATTACTTATTGGGCTAAATAATTGCTACAAGCATCATTATGGGATAATTGTAAATAATATGTTATATATATATATTACCTTGTATATATATGTATCTAAATATACCCTTATCAATTGTTAACACGTCATTCCAACACTCACTATACTATCCATTCTAATATATATTCAAATATAATCATAAATCACAATATACTTAAATATCTTTATAAGTATCAACAGAGAGTTAGAATAATAATATACCTACCCCATTATTATTACCTTCTATATGCATAAGTAATTATGAACTTTTATTGAAAATACTTACCTTACTTTATATCTGAGCGGGTCCTGGAGACTACCGTTCCTTTCAAAATATCTTTGTTCCTTTTATTTCCTCCAAGACTTAATCACACCCCATGGTTGAGTATGATCTTTGTCCCATAGGTATTGAATCTTCTAATTACCTTTACTACTATTGATTAAATACTGGATTATGGCAAGTTACTGTTGTACGTGAGCCTTCCTTTATTGCGCAAGACACACAGTCTCAACAGTCCAACATTAGTATATATCAAGTGGTTGGCACTGGTCATTTAGACAACCCGATAAAGCCCACCATGTTATGTCAACTTTGCCAATAAACCCGAACATTCTTGAGCACATGGTTCTTCATTCACCAATATGAAATAGACACCCGGGTAGCACCCGACAAGACGAATTGGGTCTATCATTTGTTAACTTTGCAACGTAGATTCTCCAAGCCTTTAATCGCTCCTCAATAAAATACCAACCACCAATGGTAGATTACACATCACATAGAGTATTCGATGATAAAAAAGATATATCTCAATACGTAATGCCCCCGTCCATCATATTCCCTTATTTGAATTTGCTCGAGTGATTTATATTCTTTTTTTTTTGTCCGCCTATCCCTCCTCATATCTCTGTGGGTGTATCATCTTTTAAAGGATGGTAGGGGTCTTTAGAGACGTGGCTCTAGGTAGATCGTTGTCACCCGAAGCCAATTGCTTCTACCTTGTTTACTTTCTTCTAATCACGATAATTAAATGTCTTATTTACAATAAGGATATAAATATATATAAGATAATAAATGATGACATATGCATTTCCATGAGAATACAGGGTCTACAACTAATAAATAAATTATTATAAATTTGATCTTATTTAATTGTATTATAATGTGTTTAATATTCTATTCTAATGTTGATTTAAATATTTGATATTTAATATTAAGGCATAAATATTAATTTTGTCAATATTATAATAATTGTTTAAAACTTTATATTTTATTATAATATAGTTTTCATATATTTTGATATTCACATAGATATTCATTTTATTTATTTATTAGTATTTCAATATTTATATTTGAGTGTTACAATTTTGGGGGACGTGACAGCCATACCATAGCTCATAAGGGGTCTTAGTGTTATTAATCCTCAACTACACTCTGTTAAGAAACTAGACAATAGTGTGAACTACTTCCTTCCAATACATATCAAATAGATCAACTTTTTTCAACATAGTCCTAGCCATCTCTTGGACAATCCTATTCTTTCTCTCTACCACCCCATTTTGCTGAGGGGTTCTAGGAGTAGAAAAATGTCTCCTAATACCATGATCCTCACAAAAAAATTCAAATTCATTTGAATTAAATTCACGTCCTCTATCTAACCTTAAGCATTTGATCTTAGTATCCATTTAATTCTCAACATTTTCTTTCAAGATTTTAAACTTATTAAAAGCTTTTGATTTATCTCTTAGAAATGTAACCCAAGTCATTCTAGTGTAATCATTCATAGGCAAAATGAAATACCTTTCACCTTGTTGACTCCTTGTTCTTGTAGGTCCACATAGGTTAGTGTGAATCAACTCCAATGCAATTATAGCAGAGCGCTCCTTGCTCTTGAAACTTGTCTTTATTTTCTTTCCCATTTGACACTCCTTGGATAATGTCTTTGCAGGCATATTTATCTTAGGCATGTCTCTTACTACATGAGTAGAACTGATCATCATATTTTCAAAGTCGATGTGTCCCATTCTTTTGTGCCACAACCAACACTCACTAAATTGAGACAATAAGTAGATTCTTCCATTTTCCTCCTTTAGATGATAGACATTTCCATTTGTCCTTGTACCTTCAACAACTAGTCTTCCAGACCCTACTTCCTAATCTCACAACCATTGGCATGAAATGTAATATTATATCCTTTGCTACACATATAACTAACACTAGTAAGATTATGCATCATACCTTTGATATAGAGGACATCCTCAATCTTGTTCTTTCCATCAATTGTTATGACACTCTTTCCACAAATTTGTGCTAACTCATCACCGCCAAACTTGATAGCTCCACCATTACACTTCTTAAGACTGATAACCCTTCCCTTGTCACCAATCATGTGGTTAGAGAAACCACTGTCAATCACCCAAGCATTTTCTTCTTCCTTTGCATGAAAGGTAGTCCACACAGCCATAGATCTTTCATTATTTTTGTCAGCATGCAAAGTACCAAACCTCTTACATTTTTCAATATCACGCCTTTTTTCTTTCGAAGACATGGATAGGGTTTCATCATTTGAATCATTATCCTCATCTTCTAAGGAACAAATTCTCTCCTTAGAATAAAACCTCTTCTCAACTTATCTCTTATATTACTATCATATCATATTTTATACAAATATTTAGAAGCAAAATGACCAATCCTTCCATAATTGAAACATTTGAAAGGTTACTTACCTTTCTATTTCCCAGTTCTTTTCTTCAATCTTCTCACAAATTTTGCTTCTACCTCATCAAATTCATCATTCTGATCTACAGTTTCATCTTCCATTTTTTACTAGTTTTGACTGCAATTTCCTTCTTTAGAACATCTTTGTCAAATTCTCACTTAAAAAGTTGTAAGAGCACCAAAAATTTCATCTACTAAATAGTGTTCTATGTCCTTAGATTCTTCAATATCAGACAACTTCTGACTATAATATTTAGGCAGAGATCTCAAAGCATTCTTCACAATATCATCTTCTTTTAATTCTCCACCAAGACCTCTGATGCCATTAACTTCATCCACCCAGAGCATATAACTAGCAATATCTTCATCCTCTGTCATCCTTAGGGTCTCAAATCTGCTCTTGAAAATTTATATCTTTGCTTGCTTTACTTTATTGTCTCCTTCATAGATCCTATTGAGTTTTCCCTAGAAATCCTTAGCAAAACTATAATTCATCACCTTCAAAAGTTATGAATCAACAAACCACACAAGATAGCATTCTTAGCCTTTGCATTGCTCTCATACAACCTGATCTCAACTAGATCTATTAAAGGAGCAACAAGAGTAGTATAACCATCCTTGATTGATTACCAAACAACAAACCCTAGAGAGATTAAATGGTCTTCCATTCTAAATTTCCAAAAGGCGTAATTTGTCCCATCAAACCTAGGGCCTTAGTAAGCTCCATCATGTGCCATCTTAGACCTTTCCTCAAGCAGTTAAGATTATTCAAAGGAACTTGGCTCTCATACCAATTGTTGAACCTACTTGAATACTGAGAGGGGGGGAAAATCAATATCTTCAAAAACTTAAACCCTTTGAGATCATAAACCCTTCAACAATATACAAATTAAGACTCTTAGCAGGATCAACAACTCATTCACAGATCAAAAACACTTAATCTAATTCGTACCAATGAAAGATAAGGAGATTAACACACATACACAAGATAACACCAGATTTACGTGGAAAACCTAGGAAGGGAAAAACCAAAGAGAGAAATCTCTCAATATAGCTCACTACTTACAAAATTACAATTTTAAGGCTCACTGCCTATGGACTTGCAGGCTAAGGTGCACAACCATAGGGAAAGATACAAGGGACTTGCAGTATTGAGGTGCACAACCCTGAGGTAAGATACAAATTACAAGGACCTGATTGAGATTCACTATCTCAAAGCAAGGTACATGAAGAATATGAAATTACAACATTTATCAACAACACACTATGTTGACTAAGGAATTAAAGCTCATTACTCTTTTATTTACACAAATCACTACTTTCATTAATATTTGCACATCTCCTCTCTCTCACACACCTTGCAACTACAATTTTCTTACATTTATATCATCCGCGTGATCTCAAAACTTTAATTTGGTCAGCCAAAGAAGAATACAAAAAATAATTCCAACAAGTCAACAACAAGATCATAATGTGGTCCTATCTAAAAGATAGAGAGGACAAAACACAACATATTACATCTTCCAATGAGATCCAAAACAAATTACACGTTGGCACACATCAACCCAAGTCAGCAACAAGGAAATGTGTAGCACAATACCAATCGGCCCAAAAATACACTTGCAACTGAATTTACTCAATGTAGTTTTTAACAAGATAGGTCAGGACTCAAATGCATCTTACCACAACTTCATATGTTGGCGCAGACCCCCAAGCTCATGGTGAAAGCAAGATAAGAAGCCCTATTGGCCAAATATCCACTAATTTCCGAAAAACCAACTCAACAAAATATACGACACCAAAGAGATCAATTATTGACTTGTGGACCACAAAGAGATATTCCATGAACATCCAACAACACTTCCAGAACCTAATTTCACATTTTTATGCCACAAACTAGCTAGAACAAGAATACCCCATCCCAAAAGCACGCAAAACATAACCCTAATATAGAACATTAATAAACCAACTTGCAGACTACTTCATTACATGAAAACTGACAAGAGATACTACAAAAACACTAAGAGCATGTCCACTAAGCTGCAAGAGTGGAAACATTAATGGAGAGAATTTTTTGGACCAATCCAGACAACCAAAAAAATTGCCAAAATATTGGAAATAGTAGAAACCTCCTTAGCAACATAGGTGACCTAAAAAGATAGGAGTTCAACATCCACAGAGTACAAACACTAAATCCAAAACCGCAAGACCATATATTCAATAATAGAGGAATGTAGAGCATTCTCCCAAACAATCTTCATTGTAACTTCCTAGCAAAAAAGCTTTCACCATTCAAAGACCAAAACTTCATTTCAACAACACATATATCACCATGATATTATCTCTTCTAACAACAACCATACTAAATACTAATTTACTTGATATCGATTAAGGCATGACAACCAACCATGAAATTAGCAACCTCAAATGCATAAGGGTATGTGCAGAATCATGATGGGCCAAAAAGTGGCAATATGTATGTGATATGATAGTCCATGTGGCTGACAACTTTTTTTTACCCAAAATTGATGAAACAAAAAGGGTTTTTAAAGGAGATTATCAGCTTTCCACCAATATAAATTATGTTTTACTTTGAATTTAATAAATAATTATTATTCATTTTTTATTTGAATTACGACTAAAGGCTTGATTGATAGGATGATTGAAAAACATCTATAGCTTTCAAATGGTATCACATTTTTTGAATCTAACACATGTGTGACATTCTATGCTTTGTATACTATAGGATTAAAAAAAGAAAAAATGAATTTCATGAAGTTTTGACCAAATTAAGGTGGTCAAACATACAAGTTTTTATATTTTTTAAAAGTTGTAATAAAAAATTCATAATTAATTATTTACTTGGAAAAAAATTACAAAAAAATATGCATCACATCTAGACATGAGTCCTCTACTTATATCTAAA
>VDFB02000363.1:129158327-129169894 GCA_007258455.2 Sequoia sempervirens | reverse complement strand
TTTTCCCTAAAATTTAAGTACTACTACATTGAAATTTCAAATTTTCACCAAATAGATTTTTATTTTTTTAAAATAAACCTAAGAGTTTAGAAACTACATTCAATTTTGTACAAATTCTATTCATACATATTTTTGAAATAATATAGATAACTTATTCAAATTTTTACGTCAAGTTGGCTAACTCTAATTTTTCTAATTTTTTTGCCACTTAAGGGCCTATTTTTTTCATGATGATCCTGCACATACCCATGACTTACAACCAATACCAACCAATCATCATAGAGTATCAACAAATATAACTGAAAGCACCACAATAGAAAGTACCAATAACATCCCAATCTGAGTGTAGACACAAGCATCAATGATAACCAATGTCAAAAAACAACCTCACAAACATGTGCAACAATCTCCCCATGTGTTGACAACACAACAGTCTCCTCAAGTGTTGACATCAATGGCAACTAATTCCAACAATTTGTTCTTGACTTTAACTTACTATTTTAAGGAAACATCTTTCACTTTTCCTACAAAACCAAAGAGTTTCACTGGGGGGTTCTATTATTTTATTTGGTTCTAATGAATTGTTTCAATTTTAATTTAACACTCTATTTAAAGGTATAACCTCTTGATTTTTCTACAAAATCAAAAGTTTTACGTCGCAATTAATTATTCCCATCATTTTTAACTAGACAATAAAGCCAAAAATATCCTATCTATCTTTAGTGTCTTTCCTAAATTATGAAAATTTAGTTATATTTATCTATAAATTTGAAGGAGTGTTTGTTCTATGATTTAGTTGGATATTTGTGTGACTATTATTTTACCCATGTAGAAGCTAACATGTACTCTCATAATATCTCCTTATCCATTTTACTTTGTTTTACCTTCTCTTGTTTTAAGTCTATATCAAAATAATTTTGTTCTAACATTCCTTTTAAGTTCTTGATAGGTCTCTCTTCAATCTTGTTTTATATAAATAATTGTATGAGTCTCTATTTTCTTCATCTTCTTCTTATGTCATATATTTATTAAGCAACATAGGTGATGATGTTTGGTCTAGGGTTTTATTTCCTCTTGGAATCTCTTGTGTTAAAGGTCTCTAACTCTTTAGATTTATTATCAAAAATTAATTCCTTTCGATTTTTTTCTTTATAATGCACTCTTCTATAATCATTCAATACTACAGATATTAATGTTGTTCTATACTCTCCCTTTTTTTCTTAATTTTTCTCAATTTTATACTACCTCTAAATATTGTTACCCAAAAGATTATTGAAGTGAATAATATTAATCCTTAATTATTTTAGGACTATGATCTTATGATAAATCATGGCATCTCTTAAAGATCTTTATTCTCGCATCAAAATCAAAGGCCCCGTCTACCTCTCTCTACTTTTATATCCACTCCCTCCTCCTCTTTCTCTCATAATATTGGATTCCTCTTCCTAGTAACCCTCTCCACCTATGTATCATCCTCTACTCCCTAATTAAAATGCTCTTCTATGTCTATTAGTTCTCTTCAATCTGAAAATAAAAATCTTATCCATCATCTGGTTCCTCCCTACATAATAATGTAAAATATATACATTTTGAGAGTTGTATAAATATACATCATTTTTCTCTTTAGATAGATTTGAACTTCGGTTATTCATAAATTTATTAGTAAATCATTCTTCCTTTTTCTCTAGCACTTTTTCTTTCGATCTTTCTTTGATATCTTTCTTTTCTCCATTGCCTTTATTTATTCTCTTCCTGTTATTTCCTTTCTCACCCATGTATAGTAGCGGAAACCTATACTTGAATACAATATTATTGATCATGTGAGGTGTCTTATATATTGTCCACTTTTCATCCTCATTCACTACGGATCTATTAGAACTATAAAAGAACCCATGATTTCATGTATCTAACCTCATTCAACAAACTCTTCCTCATATTGGTTTAACTCTACGGTCATGTTAATATTCCTTCTATGTGGTTCCTTATTTAGAAAATTTTAACCCAACATAAGATTTATATAATCGGATATGTGCATCAATGGTAACACATCTTATATTATCACACCAATCACATATACACACTTATTGAGTAACATGATAATTTTAGGATCCTCAAAGTTGCATCACAACTTTACATCCATGCAAACTTGAATACTAGTACATACAAATCCTATAAGTCTTCCAAATCCTTAAAAACTCCTTTTTCTAATACCATCACCTTTTCCTATTACAGACATTCTACCTCTACCTTCATTATAAGTTACCTTCCTTCACATGTGATGGTGAGGATATTCTTCTATCAATGATATATTATCTATCATTCATACTTCCATGATATTATCAATAGCACGTCGCATGTATCCATTAATATCATGCTATATTTTACCTCATATACATAACCTTAATCTAGAATACAATTTAGAATTATTCTCTCTATGAGTTGTACCTTCTACAACCATAATGATCTATGTGGCATGGGGTGCATGTCTGTTTCTACCCTTTCTATACCATCTATGCGGAAATTAAGTTGTATATGCTATCACATTAATGATAAAATTTTAAAAATTTCCTACCAAGTTACACCTAGTGTGTGGGAGTCTTTTCCTAAACCATGGTTCCTTATCCTCAATTGTTAAATTAGTATAATCCTGTTGTTCATCAATTTCTCTCTAGCTTGTGGATTTTTTCCTTCTACCTCTCTTCCTAACATATCTTCTTCATCATCTTGTATGAAATATGCATGCTTCTTTATATGACCTTATTTTTGTATGGTGTCTAGAGACACAAACAGTTGTTAAACTACTAGCCCACACTAGAAAGAAGTCTCATTGAAACATCTACTATACCTTTACTTTTTGTTTTCCCTACATTAGCTAAATTTATACTTTCCATTTGAGGTTTTAGTTGTACTACTAGACTTTTTTCCTTGATTACCTTCATTTAGTTATACCACACTTCTCGATTTTCTCTTTATATGTTTACCTTTTCTTGTATGGATAGTTTTCTATGAGATAACCTCCCCACAACCATGAGTGGAATATGATGGGTCTCACCTATGAAAACTATTATTATTTAAATAATATTTTCCTAAACTATATGTGTGAACCATTTCTATATCTTGTCACCTTCCTATTTTCATATTCTATATCACCAACATAGATCCATAGTTTCTAAAGCTCCTTTCTCTAATCATCCATGATCATGTCCATTTGGTATAGGTTTTATATGGATTTTTAAAAATCTAACATGTAATTGGTTTCCATAAAATTTACTCTAAGTTTAGTCACTATAGATTCCACCAAATGAGATCTAATGATTGTTGACACAAGGCATATTTGGAATAAATCCAAAATTAAGGTCCAAAGATACCCTTTCAACTTCATGGAAACATGATTGAATCTCTTTAGATTCATGATTATGTTGAAATGAAATTACTTCTCTAACTCAACAATCCAATCCATAACTCTTTTGGATTTAAGCTTCCTATGTAGCTTAGGAGATTATTTTTTAGTCAAGAGTATGATTATAGTTTTAATCAAGAACACCAACTATTATCATCATCAAAGAGCTAAGCACATCCCAGCTTATTATTGCATTTACTATTTATTATTCTTTTTATTTAATCAACTCAATGATTTTTATGTAATATGATATTACTAAATTTTGAATGAGTATTCATCGTTAATTTTGATGTAATATTTGTTGACAAGTCTATTTTCTTCTCTATCTAATATATTTTTTGAAATATATTTATACATCTAAAAATAGTTTGATAAAATGACTATTTAATGGAGGAACTTAGAATCTCATGGTAATCTTGGGAAACACCCCATATGCATGAAAAAATTTCCACTTTTAGAAAAAATAGATACTCAAGGATAAGAAGAATAATCATCACACCTATGTAATTTCTCTAAAATATATCTGCAATTACTTAATTTTTTTAAAATAAAAGTATTTTATTCTTTTCATCATTTGATAGATGTACCAAATTGCATACATGATAATGTAAATCTTTGTGCTTGATCCTAACAACCTTAGAGAATAAAATATGCTCCAAAAAAATAAGAGGAAACTTTGAATCATAGATTTTATAGTAGGACTATGTTGATACATAACTGTTATAAGACTATATTTTTAAGATCATAAATTTAACGCCTTTTAATTTATAATATTTAACTTCTTTAATAATTATATATTTTACTTTTAATACTAAATTTATTATAAAATGTAATGACAATAGAAATATTTTAGAATCATGAAAATTTCCATTGAATCATTAACAATATTAAATTTACTAATTAAACAAGTTAAGGGAAGTTTATTTATAATGTGTAAATTATAAATAGCTCTTTAAATAGATCAAATAAAATATTAAAATATTCTCCCTCTCATCATGCGATTCTTGGAAAAAATATAAAACCTTCTTATCACTTATAAACTAGATGCAAAAGAATAATAAATATCAGTTTGAACACTTTTTTAGATGATAAAATCAATTATAATATATGTAAAATATATTTAAAAGGAAATTGTTTCATACCTTCATTTTTAGAGATCCAATATATTCTAGTGAAGTTTTATCCTGCAAAATTTTCTTAATTATTTTTCATAAGATAATATAAATTTTATTAAATTACTATAGAATACTATAAGTTGGTTTTATCTTTTTGAAACAAAATATTCAAAGAGGTTGACACAAGATATTACCTCAAGGCTATATAACTTTGATATAAGTAAATGTAGTTCCAAAATTATAATCAACAATGTTTTTGAAATTTAAAAGCTATTATGAGTTACCTTTCTTAAGTGTATCTTCTTGACACCCATACTAACTTTCTTCTCAAGGCACTTCAGCTCCTTAAAATTTAACAAACCCAAATCTTCACCATTCATATGTCTGCCATAAAAATAATATTACTTCTAACTAAAAGAGATTGAAACATTTAATAAAATTTATAATCAACAAAACAACTATTAAAATTTTATTATATAATTCAAAGTTCTTACTTGTACATCTTTTCCAAATGTGTCAACCTTTTTTGCAAGTACTCCACTTCCAAACCTAATACCTATTGACACATAGAGTTAGTCATAATTAGTAATGAATACTTTATTTATTTTCCATTAATTTACACATCAAGATACTTGTATTCAAGTGTGTGTATATATATATATATATATATATATATATATATATATATATAGGTAGGAAGGGTATACATGATCTGAAATTAATATTTTTAATATAGAATTTACAATACTATTTTATGTTTCTCCTTTTTATTTGACACATTATATAGAAATTCATATGTTTAATATTTGTTAAATAATTCAAAATCAAATCAATGTACTTGTGAATTTGAAAATAAGAGTTTTAACATATCTAATCATAAGAGATTACTACCACCTAAATCTTTTAGCATCCTTAGAAAATAAACTCCTATTATTTTCCTTAAATTCAGAAATAACAAAAGAAAATCTACATGAAAATATTTTTATACATAGTAAATTCTCATGACAAAACCTTTTCTAAAATTATTTAGATACCAAAATCCCCTGGACTAAAAAGTTTTATATTTACAAGGTATTGTATATGATATATACATTAAGCCATACTAAATAGTTAGCATTACTTAAAAATTATATAAGATAAATACATATAATTCGCCTTTATTCCAAAAAAATTATACTCATGTTGGTGTTGTCTTTGTGTCATTTTTGTTGCTCAATTGAAAAATACATTTTGACACATAAGCTAATAAAGCATAGTCAATTTATATGTTTGTAACTAGTCCAACCCACATAGTAGAGATGTAATATGATTCCTATCATTTTTTCTACCCTAGACTAAGTAATAGTGTGATTCTACATAATAGAAAGAAAAAAACTTTTGCTCTTATCCACCTTGGATAAATTTCATATATATAGACCTATCTCCATCCAAAAAGTGGATTGTTTTCTACCATATCGTGTGTGAGAGAATATTAATTTAGCACCTAGATAGTATCATATTTGAAGACAAGTCATAGGGAACTACATTATATCTAAATAAGTAATCAAACATAAGACAAAGCATTATCAAATAAACATTAGGCAATAAAATATCATATAAAGTGTGTTGTATTTACATTATGAGATACAACATGAGGTATCTTGCATGTATTAAATACTTTCTAACTCTTGTGAAAAATAATAAAAGAAATATCACCAAGTCTTAATGAAGTTATAAAATTAAATCTTAAAAAAAAACTCCTAAACATATTCATTAATACTATCTTAAATACAAGAAGATATCAAATCCGAAATATAAATTTCACTACACTAACAAACAAAATTATAAGACATAATAGAATTACACATGATAAGGATAGAATCACACACAATCACATATTAAAATAGCTAACATAATTTAAATACACATCAGATATAGGAGTCACATTTAAGATATGATTTTTAAAATATAAGATTGGTTATTGACACTTATACACACTCTAGACCAACTACATCTACTTCAACCATAATCAAGAGCTAAATAGTTCCTATCTTTCATTTACTCCATCATTTTATTAAACTTAACTCATTTTACTTTTCAAGGCCGATTTAATTTAATTGTGAATTATTTATTATATTTAGATATTTACATATGTTGGTACCTCTAAGATTTAATTTAGTGTGATCTCCAACATTTTAAACCTTTTCATCTTACCCTAGGGAATCCTCTTCTTGTTTCTTGTTTTCTAATATTTTTTCTTTTATTTTTTATATAATTTTCTATTTATATTTACTCATTTCTTTTAATTTACCGTTATGGAATAAAAGCATAATCTTTAACTTATGATAAATCTTAGACTAAGTCCAACCATAAACTTGCATCAAATTAAAGCTCATGCAATTTTAAATTTAAATAAAGTGGTTTACTTGAATAAAGAATATTCTTTTCAATATGAAGCATGGTTTGATAATATAAATAAAATATATTACCAATATAACTCAAACTCTTAGGGATCATCTTACTAACACTCAAGATTACTAACCCTTTCTAGCTATCTAATTCCCTCAATGTAAGTTACTATATGAATATTTGTAATGACGAAAATTGTACGCCCTTCTTGGAGATGGTAGAATTTCTCACTAGATTTGGGAATGATCAACATTAAAATGGACTTAATGTTGCCTTGATCTAGTGTTGTAATGTGTTTTCCACATTCACATTGGACTTAGAGCCCCTTTAAGCTCAATAGACCTTTTTTTCCTTAATTTAATGTTGTAAAGTGTATTTATTTAAACCTTCACATTGAATTTTGGGCCCTCTTGCATTTATGACCTTCATATCATGATTAGTAGGCCCCTAAGACCCTATATTATGCATCCCGAGGCATATTTCAATCAAAATCCTGACATAGACATCAAATATACTTAATTTTCCAACTCCTCGAGATTTTCTCTATCTAAAAAGGCCTGGTGGGTCCCATACGCCGCCCTGGGTGTATGAGTCCCATTTGGCCCCTTTTTAGGGTTTTGAGCAGGAAATGAAGGTTTTAAGTTCAGATTTCATGAATGTCGGCCTCTGGGATCTAATAAATAGTAAGTTAGATGGACTGCCTATATAAACAAGGTCTGAAATCATTACTTCACTAATCCTTCATGATATCAACAGAAGCTATCAAGAGTTAAACATTCAAAGACTTCACAATAGTGTCAAGAGAGTTTACAAGAACATTTCTAAGGCATTCAAGGGAAGATTTCTTCATCAATTGTTGCAACAATTCAATATCCTTCACCATGTAAAAGTTATCAGGTATCAAGCATGTTGTTGAGCTGGTGTTGTGATGTTACATTCAAGATCCAAGATTAAGCATTGTTCTACACTTATTTCAAGATCTAGATCTTGATGAAGGCACAACCCGAGACACAGAAAATAACCCACAAACAAGAGAATAATTTTATTATTCAGAAAATGGAGCTTCTTACATGCAGAGGATCTCAAATCCCCAAGTTCTACAACACATACAAGTTACAGACAGCTACAGAATAACCCTTTCGCAATATGCGAGCTTGTCCCCAAAAAGTTACAAAAATTAAGCATAAATAGAGCTCCTCTTTAGTTTGGAGCCAAAACAACATTGGGTTTGAGTTTAAATTCGGTTTGTACGAAATTTACAACATGAAGTTCAAATTTCAAAGAGCATTTGCAATTGTATCTTCTAGAAAGTGCACCAACGGGGCCTCTTTTGATTCCGGGACTTAGATTCGTGACCCGTTTGAACGCGTTGAAAAGGTCTGAGAAGTCAACAGCTCTTGAAATTGCTATGCCAATTTGGCGGAAAGTTTGAGGCCGTTGGGGAGCTCTAAAGATGCCTCAAATCTACTTTCGAGAGATTTTCGAGGAATTTTAAAATCAGGAAACTAAAACTGCAATATCTTTCAACCCAGGAATATAAATTAAAAAACAAAAATTGAAAATTTCATTATGATGAAAAGGGTATCCAAAATGTAAAAACATCTAAAAACCAAGAAACTTGAAATTTAACTATTTTTGGGTGATGCAAGATTGCCCTTACACCCTTTGGATGCTCCACGCATCCGGACACGAGTAATTTGGTGACCCCGTCACATCTCAGATGGTGAAGGAAAACCCAAACGGTCAACTTCTACCTTAGGAAACCAAGATGAATCTTCAATAGGCCTTCCTTTCCATTTCACCAGATATTCTTCATACTGCATGTTCCTGGTACTCCTTCCCACACGACTATCCAGGATTTCTTCAATCTCCTCCTTTTTTGAAGTAGGTGCTGGAATCCCACACTGTTCCATCATTAGTACTTCCTCTGTGCCACCTTCATGATACTCTGTCAAATCTGAAATGTCAATGAATTACGGAAATGTTGAATCCATCTGGCAACTCCACCTCATATGCATTCCCTGAATCATGCCTCTTGAAAATTTTACAGGGACCGAACTTCTTCATCTTCAATTTGTTATATGTTCCCACTGGAAACCTTTCTTTTCTCAAGTGGATCATCACTTCATCACCAATCTGAAACTCCTTATACTCCTCTTACGTCGCCTTGGCCTTATCTGCATATTCATCTTGTTAATATGTTCTCTTACCTTCTCATGTATATCCTTGGTGTGCTCTACAAAATGTTTGGCTTCAACACTTATTTTCTTCTTTTGGTCCATCTTCCTCAATTTTAGAGCTATTCTAGGGCTGCCTCCATACACAATCTGGAATGGTGATCTACCCGGTGCTTCTTGTGAAATTGTTTGTAAGAAAGTGCACTTGGGGTAAGATCAAGTCCCATCCCTTGGGTTTTATCTCCTACCAAACATCTTAGTAGGTTACCCAGACTCCTGTTAACAACCTCTGTCTGCCCATATGTTTGTGGATGGTGTGCAGAACTGAACTTCAACTCTGTCTTCAGCTTCTTCCACAAGGTCCTCCAAAAGTACCCCACAAATTTGGTGTCACGATCTGAAACAATACTCTTTAGCAGACCATGTAGCCTCACCACCTCTTTAAAGAACAAGTCAGCAATGTGGACTGCATCATGGGTCTTCTAACATGGAATGAAATGTGCCATCTTTGAAAACCTATCAACCACCACAAAGACTGAATCGTTCTCTCATTAGCAAACCAAGAAAAAAGTCCATACTTATATCCTCCCATGGCCTCTCTGGTACAGGTAAGGGCTGGTATAAGCCTATATTCTGGCTCACTCCTTTAGCCATTTGACATACCCTACAACTTTGTACCAACTTCTTCACATCCTGTGACAACTGAGGCCAATAATAATGCTCACTGAGAATGGCAATGGTCTTATCCCGACCAAAATGTCCTGCCATTCCTCCACTATGCTTCTCCTTTATCAGGTTCTCTCTCATGGAACTCCTCAGGATACACAATTGACTTCCCTTAAATAACATGCCATCCTGGATTATGAAATCGACCACCTTAATCTATCCCTTTATGCGGGTTCATACCCAAGTTTCCAAGCTTCTGTCGGGGATCTTACGCATGGGTATGTTGGATTCATTGAACCCAACCGCTTCAATCTACATCTTTGTCATTAATGTATGCCTCCTACTTAAGGCATCTGCAACCCTATTTGACTTCCCACTCCTATGTTTCAAAACAAAGGTATAACTCTGCAAAAACTCTACCCATTTCATATGCCTCTGATTTAATTTTCCCTGACTATTTAGGTACTGCAAGGCCTGATGATCAGTATATAGAACAAATTCCTTTCGGCAACAAATAATGTCTCCATTTCTTTAATGCTTGAACTATTGCATAAAATTCCTGATCATATATGGAATACTTTCTCTTGGCATCATTTAAATTTTTACTGAAATAGGCAATGGGCTTACCTTCTTGGCTCAACACTGCTCCAATGGCACAACCATTGGCATCACAATCCACCTGAAACACCTTGTTGAAATCTGGGAGGGCTAGAATAGGTTGCTTTGTCACCTTCTGCTTCAACAGTTCAAAACTATTGGTGGTAAACCCTCAGGTACATTATCAGAAACAATATCTTGAAACTCATCCAACATCTAAAAAACTTCATCTAAAACCTTTTCACTATCTTCCTTACTCACTCTAGGAATCAATGCATAACACACACGCTCATGCTTCATACCTTCTAAAAATTTTCTTCCATCTACATAACAAATACTAGCACTACTGCATACCATTTCTTGGTCTCCTTAGGGGTTTCAACTGTGATAAAGACCCCATCCTTTGTCAAGGAATAAGTGTTTGCATGGCCATCATGTATAGCTTCGCTTATCGAGCTATACGGCCTCCCCAACAACATGTGACATGCATCCATGGGGATGATATCATAGAGTATCTCATCATGGTAGCTACTGATCTTGAACTTTACTAGGCATTGCTCATTGACCAAAACTTTGTGGTCTTTCTGCAACTAGGCAATCTGATACGGATTCGGGTGCCTTTCCCTCTTCAGCTTCAACTTTTTGACCATCTCCTCTAACACCAGATTATCAATGCTCCCACCGTCAATAATGACATCACAACATTTTCCTTCACACTTGCACCTTGTGCAAAACATATTCTTCCTTTGTTCTGGTTCCTTTTCTTCAGTCACTAGGGCTCTCCTAATCACTAGGGTTTCTCCCCTTTCAGCATCATCTGAATATTCAGATTGGGCCTCCTCATCTGCATGTGCAACCCTTCCATGACCTTCTGGCCTTTTGTCTGCCCTTCCTTGGTGTTGTGGACATTCATAGGCTCAATGCCCTTCTTCACCACACTCGAAACACGTTCCTTTGAAACCACCTCTTCCAGATCCTTGTCCATATCTCCCTCGCCCTCTACCTCTTTGATCACCACTGTTTTGATAACGAGGGCGGTAGAAGTTATCATTCCTTTGGCTTCGGCTGGTACCCACATCTTCACTTTTCTTTTCATCATCATTTCGGCTTCCTGAAGGTCTTCCACTGCCTCTTCCACTTTGACCTCCTCGTCCTTTTTGCTTGCCATCAAATCTTTTGTTGGGTTCTCTTCCACCTTGAGCAAGCCCGTGCACATCCTCAATG
>VDFB02000363.1:129110839-129158227 GCA_007258455.2 Sequoia sempervirens | reverse complement strand
CTCGAAGCGATTTGAAGCAATTATGAGAATAATTACAAATAATTAAGAGTTATTTCTCAGTTTACAAAGGGGAAGAAGGGAAAAGGAAGAAGTTTTCAATTGAACAATAATGAATTCAAGAAAGATAAGCACAATGATGGATAGAGGATCAAGTGGAAATATTCCACTAAAACTGAAGGGTGTTGAATTGGAATAATTCGATAATAGGAAGATGAAGGAAATGGAACTAGGGTTGAAGATAAATGAGTTGCAGAGCATAAAAACCTTAGGTATAGATTTATGGGGAGAATTTCCCTAGTTTGCAGATAAAGAATCTATCTTGTTCTTGTTAAGTCGATTCAAGAACAACAACATTATGTTGGACAAACCCTACCTGATCATGAAGGAGGAAATCAAAGCAATTACTAGTTTATGCAGTGTTGGGGACCCCCCTGGGAAGAAAACCGTGAAATATAGAGATGTGGAGGAACTTACTGGTATTGACAAAGACCCTCGAGCTTTATTGATAAATACTATCGTGGATTCTACTATAAGGTATGTTGCGTACGACATTTCTTATAAAATCTATTTCAGAAATCACGAAGGTTCGACTTCGGATATTGTTGTATATCTTGCACACATGATGGATAAAGAAAACAATCAGTTTGATTTGTGTAGCCTATTACTAGAAAACCTAATTGATAATGTCAGAATGTCCTTGGTCGAGGGTTATCCTTTTCAGTTTGGGTCTTTGCTCATATTTTTTATATTTTACTTTCTGAGCTAGCTACCAGAAAGAGAAAATGTTGAGTGGGAATCGAATATTCCTGTCGGAAAACAAGTCTACAGGTATTTAGAATCGATGGAGGAAAATGTAAGTGTTTGCAGAACCTATTTCACATCCTTGAAGGTGAATATGTCCTCCGATATGTATGGTGGATCCTCTATGGAATTTAAAAGGAGAAAAACTATCACAAAATATGTTATTACTATTTTGGAAGAAGAAAATAATGAAGAATAATTTCTTCTTGGATCTAACTCTTTTGATCCAAAAGATATACAGATGATGTTAAATAAAGATGGTATGAAGAAGGTTGGTGAAATATGGAGTGCATGTTCTCCGATTGAAAGACTTAATATTGACAATGTATTGGTTGATCACTTGCTCAATAAGGATATTTTAGTTTCAAATGTATTTGACTCTTTATCGAATGATCTAGTAGAGGTTATTGAAGAAAGAACATTGTTGGAAGGACCCGAAGCTCATAAATTCAAAGCTATGATTGAAAGATGTGTAAAAGCCAAACAAATGTTATCTAAACTCATTAATGAGACAAGAGAATGCATCAAAGAAGCATCTGACATCTACATGTATTGTCTTTGGTGGCTGGTAGCTATAGACAATTTTAGAAGAAAAATTGAAGCCATTGAATCTGAGATGAATTGCATTGAAAAGAATTTTGATTTCTTCAATGACAAGAATGGAAAACAAAGAATAAGAGTTGGTGAATTGCAAGTGGAATTGCAGATTGCTCAGAGGCAAAGAGAAGACTTGGTCAGAACCTTCTCGCTAGTTAAATAAATTGTTGAGGTTCGGTTGGATCATCTCTCTAGAATACTCTTTGACGCATAAGATTGTGAATGACAATGTTTGTCTTCAAACCAGACATCCTCTTTTACGTAGTTGTCCTTATTGGATGGTATGAGTACAAGGATGAATTCAGTAGTGCTTGCTTGGAAAAGGATTATTCCGATCATAAGAGATAGGTACAAGAAAATATTTCATGTAAAAAGTCACTTTCACTTGAATGTTTGAAAAGGGGAGTTGGAATTTCTATGTATATACAATATTACCATGTACATATGTTTACATCCTACTTTTTTTTTGGGTCACCCTTTGCCATTTATGTCAAAGGGGGAGAGAGTCATATGAAGAATATTGGTGATAGGGGGAGAGAATATTCTGGCACATGTTGCCATCAGTGACAAACGGGGAGATTGTTGGAAGAATAAAGAAGAATGGCTAACTATAAAATTTTGTGTTGTCATTGATGTCACCATGTTATATGGGTAGTTGACTGCAAGACTAAGTTATTGTTTGATCCGATATTTTGGTCCAGGATTTGAACCGGTATACAATTTACATCCTCCAGTATTTTGGGTCCGCAATCCTCCGTGGTTGATAGTTGTTTCTTGCAGTTTTGGGAAATAGTTTATGGATATTGAAAGCATGTATAATTGACATCTCTCATGCTCAGGTGCTCGTATGGTGTATCAAAATTATTCTATTATTGCTTTTTGCTATTAGGTCTATCTTTGGTTGACCTAATGAATAGATGATGTTAATTTTGTCTTGCGGATATATGTGTGACCTATCATAGGTCCATGTCGACATGAAGTAGCATGTTGAGCATTTTAATTTCGTTTGGAAAGATTTTGTGAAAGCTTGAATCCGACTGTTGGTATTTTTGATGAATAAGAGTTGCATCTAATTAGGTTGACCTAATTGATGCTTGCGGATGGGTCATATATATATGTCAGATAGTTTTGAAGATTGAAGCAAGGAAGAGAGTGAAGAATGACATTGATGTGAATCTAAAGAAGTGCGAAAATGAGGTGTGTTAATTGAGTCTATTGAGCAACACTAGAACTGTATCAACACTTCTTAGGTGCACTCTCATCAATTCATTTTGGCTGTGTAGCCAGTTTTTTTTTGTAATCCTTTTTGTAGGTAGTGAGTCTCCTTGTGTAAGCAATGAGCCTTTGTATTCGGGTAGTGAGCCTCTTGTATTTGGTTTTTCTATTAATTTATATTGTGAGTTAATCCTCATGGTGGTTTTTCCCTTATTGGGTTTTCCACATAAAATCCGGTGTTCATTGTGTTGATTTTGCTTTTTGTTATCTGTATTTCATGTTCATACTTAATAACAAAATAGTGTGGTTGTGAAGTTGATAAGTGTTTTGTTGTACCCAAAATTAAATTTTTTGCCACACTTAGGCATTTTGCGGAAATGAGTAAAAGTCTTATCAAAACAGTAAAAAAAGGTCAAAATTTGGGTATGTGTCTTGCATGAGGGGTAAAAACTCAAAATTTTCAAAATCTGGCGATCCGGGTCTACTTAGAGCGACCAATTCTTAAAAACCCAGAATTTAATTTTTCATCCCTACTTTTTAGGAAAATTGCTATTTTTAGAAACTTTCCAAACATAGTAACTTTTTCAGGGTTTTTTTGGGCTTCTTTCGAAACGAATACTGGCAAAATTTTCTAAAAATAGAAAGTGTGGCTTCTAGGGTTCAAACTAATTTTGATTGGCTCAAAATACTTCCTCATCAAGCTGGTGCAGTCAGAATCACAAAATAATCAGTTTTTCCCTTGTGGGTCTATTTTTCTTTTTCAATTTCAGAACACATTTCAGGAGCTCCAAAGTCATCAATGGAGGCCAGTCAGCTGCTAGGTGTCAGATTCAATATTCAAGCACTGAACAAAATATGAGATGATGAACATGCATGAAGAACGAAGGAGGAAGTTGAAAATTGCAAAATTTGACTAACACTACCAACCATGGGTGCCCTAGGAGGAGATAGGCGCCCAACTTTTTAGGGCATCAGATGGTGAAATCAGGGTTCGTACTTCTAGGAAAAGTTTTTAAGATTCTTCCCAGCTCCGTAGTGAGTCTAGCAAGACCATCATCGGATCAATCAATCACCTGGAATTCAAGATCAAACAGGGAGGTTTCAACCAGAAGACAAGGAAAACCATGGAAAACTTCAAAAAAATTCTTAGTCTGGGAACTTTGGGCTCCCGAGGTGCCCAGGGGCGCCTAGCTTTTTGAGGGGTCAAATTCAACAATAAGGGTTTGCAGATGAGCTCAATCTCTTCATAATTTAGTGAGCTTCGCAATGGATGTCTTCGTCAAAACGTCAGACTTGTCAATCACCGGAAAATCCAAATTGAACGGGTGATGTGACATGAAGGTTCAAGTTTGAAGAGTGAAAATTTAGCAAAAATGGCTAAGTATGGAGAAGTTGGGCACCCTAGAAGGAAGAAGGCACCCAAGTTTTTAAGTGCCTAAATGGATGAATTTACAAATGACGCCTCCAACATGACTTCCTCAAAATTGATCAAGCTTCCCAATGAGATCACGAGCACGTCAATCAGAGTTGACAGTCATCAGATGTCAAAGGCAGAACAAAGGGAAAATCATGAGAAAAATCACCGGAGTAAAAAACAAAGGCTAAAAACTCAGTAAATATTCTACAAAGGCTAAAAACTCAGTAAATATTCTAACTCTGGTGAAGATGGGCACCCCAGCTAGCCAAGGGCGCCCAAAATTTTGAGCCCTTAGATTCAACTTTTAGATACAATCACTCCCAAGAGACCCCCTTCAGAATCAGCAGTGAATCTGATAGTCAATCGATCAGATCCTTCTCGCTCCTAGAATCAAGAATTCATCAGAAGATCAAAGGGAAACATGGAGAAAATGAAGAATTGAAAAAATGGCTAACACTGAGGGAGTTGCACGCCCCTGAGGGAGAAAGGCGCCCATGATTTTGAAGCATCAAACAAAGTTTTTAGCCAAAGGTGCCTCCAGAATGATCTTGTCAGATTCGATCAAACTCCACGATGAATCATTCAGCTCGTCTGTCGGATCAATCTGGAAGCTGGAAATCAAATTCAAACTAGGGTTTCAAAGTTGAGAAAAAGTTGAAAACCTTAAAAAATGACTAAGTCTGGAGAAAGTTGGCACCTCCAACCAAGAAGGGCGCCCAAAATGCCATGCCTTAGCCAATTTTCCATAATTTTCAAAATTTCAAGATGAAGATAAAGCGTCCATGTTCAATGCACAAGCAGGTTTTAGGGTTTGGAGTATTAAAGCAAAAGAAAGCAGGGTTTTCTCAAGCCTAAAGCCTATTTAAAGATGCCTTGGCCATTCAATTTTCATCATTCTTTGCAGGTGGCGTCCAAGTTGAAGAGGAGCAACAACTTAAGAGTTTTCCTTTTCAAGATTCAAGACTTCAACTTGCTAATTTTTCAAAAAAAAATCATAAATTTTCAGACCAGCAACATAAGACCTTGCTTTTTCCATGTTTTTTTCATTCAGAACATCAAATTTTTGAAGAAGGTCAAGATTTTCAATTTTCACTGATCTGGGTCTTCTTAGCTCATCATTTTGAATAATTTTTGAAGAAATTTTTTTAGTTGTTGCAGCTGCTTTGTCCTTGCATGTTAGATAAATCATCAAAGTTTTCAAGTTTTGATCATCTGGGTCCTCTTAAAACATTCTTCTGAACAAAACCCATATCACAACTTTTTTCAAGAAAAAATTTAGATTCTAGGGTTTGCTGCTTTTTTAATCAGCCCTTAGAATTTTTCAAATCTGATCAACTGGGTTCGTCTCAAATGTGTTTTTGAACAAAACCTAGATGCCAGCTTTTTTGGTGAAATTTTGAAGAAATTAGGGTTTGCTGCTTTTTCAGTCTCCACTCAAAATTTTCAAAAATGGACAATGTGGGTCTTCTTGTAACAAAATTCTGGACAAAACCCATATCTCAGAAAAATTTCAAAAAATTTGTCTGTTGGAAAAGAAAACCCAACATTCTAAATTTAGAAAGTGTGCAAAATTTGTCTGAATATAGGCAAGTTTACAAGTAATCTTCAAGTTTTTCAGTATGGAGTACACTCCCCTCGAGTTCAAGACCAAATCAGCTCTCTATCACAACTTCATCAAAACAACTGAGACTGACTTGCACCACATCAAACCAGTATTCAACTTGCAAGCATTGGAAAATGTAGGCAATGTCGCAATCAAGCACCTAGGTCACTCCAGACTACTCACAATAGCATCCATTCCTATTTCAGTGCAGAGTCTGGAATTTGTAATTGCTTGCATCAAGCATTACAATCGAGTGGCTCGGGAGATACAGTCATGATGATGGCTCCTATGTCAGACTTGATGAAGTGCAAGCCCAATTTCAGAGTGTTGTCCATGGCAATGATGGCAACATGAATCATATTTCCATGATGTTAGTAAGGTTCAAGAAAGCAACCAATGAGGTTCAAGATTTCCTGAGATCGATTACAAATGGAGAGGATATCCTAGAAAAGAAAAACTTTGCTATTGATAGTATTGATGCACCTGACAGAGACACAGTTTCCAGCATTTTGGCGGATGTGATCAAAATTTAAAGCAGCTTTCTTCTAGAAGCTTTCTTTCTATTCTTGGAACAATTCTTATCTATACTTTGAAGAATGTTGTATCCCAAAATTAAAATTTTTGTTACACTTATACATTTTGAAGAAATGAGTAAAAGTCTTGTTAAATCTCTCAAAAAAGGTCAAAATTTGGGTTTGCATGTCTTGCATGAGGGGTAAAAACTCAAAATTTCCAAAATCTGACGATCACGGTCTGCTCAAAGCGACCAAGTCTACAAAACCCAGATCTCAGTTTTTCATCCCTACTTTTTAGGAAAATTGCTATTTTTAGAAATTTTCTAAAAATAGTAACTTTTTCTGGGTTTTTCTAGAAATGGATATTTGCAAAACTTTCTAAATATAGAAAGGTGGTCCATTAGGGTTCAAACTGATTTTGATTGGCTCAAAATACTTCCATATCAGGCTGGTGTAGTCAGAATCTCAAAAAGATCAGTTTTGCCCTAATGGGTCCATTCTACTTTTTCAGAAGCATTTCAGGAGTCCTGAAGTCATCAATGGAGGTCAGTCGGCTGCCAGGTGTCAGATTCAATGATCAAGCATCAAACAGAAGACGAAATGATGAACATGCATGTTGAATGAAGGAAGGTGAAATCTACCAGATTTTGACTAAGTCTGCTTGTCATGGGCACCCCAAGAGAGAATAGGCGCCCATCTTTTTAGGGCACCAGATGATGGAATTAGGGTTTGAGCTCCCAATCAAAGTTATTCAAAATTCTCTCAACTCCGCAACGAGTCTGATAGCACAATCAACAGATCATCCAGTCGCCCGAGTTTTAGAGCTAAATAGGGAAGATCCAAACAGAAATCAGAATGAAAAATATGAAAATCATGAAAATTTGATGAAGTCTGGGAACTTTGAGCGCCCTTCATGAAGAAGGGCACCCAAATTTTTGAAGGGGAAAATCCAGTAGTTAGGGTTTGCTAAAGTGCTCAATCTCTCCGTAATTCAGTCTGCTTCACAATGAATATCTTTGTTCGGGCATCCGACTGGTTATCCTCTAGCAAATTCAAATCAAAGGTGAGGGTATAGAATAAAGGTTTCAAACTCTGAAAGATGGAAAGTGAAAAATGGCTAAGTCTGGATGGTTTGGGCACCCAGAAGGAAATAGGTGCCCTTGATTTTGAGGGCTTAAACAGATAAATTTTCCAATAGAACCTCCAGTGTGATTTCATGAGATTTGAACAGGCTTTCCAACGGGACTATCAACTCGTCAATCCGAGTTGGCGGTTGTCAGATGCAGGAAGCGAAACAGAGGGTGAAATAAGAACTTAAATGCTGAAGTCAAAAGCAAGGTGAAAATTTATCAAAAATGAATAAGTATAGTAAAGTTGGGCACCCCTAGCCAAGAAGAGCGCCCAAGCTTTTGAGGCTTCTAAAGGACTTTTATGTAATCAGCACTCCCAGAGAACCCCCTTCAGAATCTTCTCAACTTCGCGACAAGCCCAGCCGTCAGTCGATCTAGCGCCTGGAACTCCAGATCCGACGAGATCATCTATAGAAGAGAGGTAATGAAGAAATGATAAAAGTTTCTAAGTCTGGTCAAGTTGGGCGCCCCTGGAGAGAAAGGTCGCCCAAGGTTTTGAGCACTGAGATGATGGAATTTGTCAATGAAGCATCTAAGATCACTTCGTTGGATTCAGCCAAGCTATCCAGTGAGCCTGTCAGCCAGTCGGTCGGATCAACGTAGCTCCTGGAATAGAGATTTCATCAGAAGATCAAAGGATATGAAGGAATTGAAAATCATGTAAAAATGGCTAACACTGTGAAAGTTCGGAGCCCCTAGAGGAAATGGGCTCCCATGGATTTGAAGGTCAAAACGAAGTTTTTCGCCAGAGGTGCCTCCAAAACAATCTTCTCAAGATTAGTCAGGCTACGAGATGAATCATCCAGCTCGTTCATCAGATCAATCTGGAAGTCAGAGATCGAGGTCAAACCAGGTGTCAAAATGGAAGAAAAGTTGAAAATTCTCAAAAAAATGGCTAACTCTAGAGAAAATGGGCACCCCTAGCCAAGAAGGGTGCCCAACTTTCAATGCCTTAGTGAAATTTTCAAAGTTTTCAAAAGATTCAAAATGGCAAGGGAAAGATGAATGTCTAAATTCATTGAACAAGCTGTGTTTAGGGTTTGAAGATTAAAGCAAAAGAAAGCAAATCTATTTCAAGCCCTAAATCTATTTAAGACACATCTTCCTTTCAGTTTTCATCATTTTTGCAGGTGGCTTCCAAAGAAGAAAAGTGGAGCAGCAACTTTGAGGTTTTATTTCAATATTCAAGGGCTCAAGGTTGCTGATTTTCATGAATAATTTTCAAACCAGCAACATAAGACCTTGCTTTTTCATGCTTTTTCATCCAGAAGATCAAATTTTTGAAGGAGAAGGTCAAATATTTTTAATTTTCAGCCATCTGGTTTTCTTCATCTCATTCTTCTGAAGAATTTTTTGACGAAATTCATCAAGTTGCAGCAGCTGCTTTTTCCTTGCATGTCAGTGAAATCTTCAGAGTTTGCAAATTTTGATCATCTGGGTCCTCTCAAAACAATCTTCTAAAGAAAACCCATATCACAGCTTTTTCAAGAAAATTTCAAATTCTAGGGTTGGCTGCTTTTTCGATCAGCCATCAGTGTTTTTCAAATTTGATCAACTGGGTCCATTTCTAATTGTATTCTGAACAAAACCTAGGTGCCAACTTTTTCAATGAATAATTGAAGAAATTAGGGTTTTCTGCTTTTTCAGTCAAAATTCAAGATTTTCAAAAACGAACAATCTGAGTTGTCTTGTAACGAAATTCTGAGCAAAACCCATATCTTAGAAAAAATTCCAAAAATTTGTCCGTTTGAGACTAAAAAAACCAGCATTCTAAAAATAGAAAGTTGCTCAAAGCTTGTCTAAACATAGGCGAGTTTATAGTCATTCTTCAAGGTTTTCAATAAAGAGTACACTCTCGTTGAGTTTAAGACCAAATCAGCACTATGTCAAAACTTCATCATTTCAGCTGAAGAACGAGAGAAGGTGTGATATGAGGAAAAGGAAAGGTATCAGAAAAGTGTTGTGCAATACTCTTCTGTTGAAAATCAAGAGAGGTGTCAGAAACATAAAGTTTGCAAAGCTGCCAAGTTATCAATTAGTGAGTCATCTTTTCGGGCAGAGATGTTTTTCAAGAACAGAACTCATAAAGTAGCCAAAGAAGTGAAGGATTCTCTAAGTTTGATCATAGAAGGCGAGGAGATCTTGGAGAATCAGAATATTGCCTTAGATGGTATCAATGCACCTAATCGGGACCCAGTTTCCTGCTTTTTAGTGGATATGATTGAGATTTAAAGCGGCTTTCATCTAGAAGCTTTATTTCCACTTTCTTTCTATTCTTGGAGCAATTCTTATCCATTCTTTGAAGAAGAGAAAGAAGATAAATGTAATAGTTGGCATTTCCCGCTTTTCCTGCTTTCTTAGGTGTTGATGTTATCTTCTTTCTAGATTTAGAAATAAAGCTTGCTTGCTGAGCAAGCCCTAGATTGTGAAAGCAAAGAGATTTTAGGGTTCCCTACTCCTCTGCTTGCCTATAAATAAGAGCCTTTGCTCATTAGTTTTTTTTAATGGTTATTGTGATAGCAAATTGTTGAGTCTCTTTTAGCCAGCAAGTTGTTATTCAATGTCAGTTCACTTGTGTTTATGATAGCGAATTGTTGAATCTCTTTTAGCCAACAAGTAGTTGTTGTAATCGCTATCCCTTTTGTGTAAGAACAACTTTGCAAGCCTCTTTAGCTGCAAGTTCTTGTTCCGTGCATGTGTTAGGATCATCTTTGTTCTAGAAGTTTGAGAAATAAAATCATGAGCCTCCTTTGCCTTGGTATAATGTCTCAAATTTCCGTTATTTGTGTTATGCTTTTATGATCTTAATTTCAACTTACATTGGAGAGTGTAGATGTTTTTTGGAAAAGAGTTTATTGAAGCACTTTGTCAGAGAATCAACCTTTTTCATTTCTAGTTTCTCTTGCTCTACGTATTACTTGAGAAGTTAGAAATGACTTTAGCTTAAGTTAGTCGTAGTTGAAGTTCTTAAATCAGAAAATATCAACTGCGGCGTTTGTGTTTTATAAACCTTGTGCTCTAGCTGATAAAAAAGATAGGCAACTTAGTTCTTAGTTTACTTTCTTTCAACACCATCAGCAAGAGGGAGCTTCCCCTCCTAATTTGAAGAGCAGTTTTACTGTGCATAGCTGTCTGTTTCAAATACGCATTCTAGAGGTGCGAATTTAAACACCAACAAAGAAGAGAAAGAAGATAAAATGTAATAGTTGGCACTTCCTGTTTTTCATGCTTTTTGAGGTGGATAGATGTTCTCTTCTTTTAGTTTTAGAAATAAAGCTTTCTTTCTGAGCAAGCCTTAGTTGTAAAAGAAAGGATATTCTAGGGTTCCCTACTTCTTTGCTTTCTATAAATAAGAGCAGTCTTGGTCATTTATTTTCAACCGTACTAGTGATAACAAATTGTTGAGCTTATATTGTCTTCAAGTTGGTGTCTTTTAGTTGCTGTTCACTTTGTGTAAGAACAAGTTTGCAAGTCTCTTTTAGCTACAAGTTCTTGTTCCATGCATGTGTTTAGTGTAATCTTTGTTCTAGAAATTTGAGAAATAAAGTCTTGAGCCTCTTTTGCCTTGATATAATTTCTCAAGTTTCTGTTTATTGTGTTATGCTTATGTGATCTCAATTTTAGCTTGTGTTGAAAGTAAGTAGATGTATGTTGAGAAAGAGTTTATTTAAGCACTTTGTCGGACAATCAAACTTTGTTTATTTCTATTTCTCTTGCTCTGCATTTACTTGAGAAAATAGAAACGTCATTAGCATAGGTTAGTCATAGTTGAAATTCCTTAATCAGAAAATCTCAGCTATGACGCTTGAGTTTTATAAACCTTGTGCTGTTAGTTGATCAAAAAGATAGGAAACTTAGTTTTTGTTTACATTCTTGAACACCATTAGTAAAGAGGGAGCTTCCCCTCCTAATTCGAAGAGCAGTTTTATTGTGCATAGTTGTCCATTTCTAATCCGCATTCCAGAGGTGTGAATTAAAACACCAACATGTTTGAAGTTTTGTGATTGAATTTGGTGACAACTAATTCACCCCCCGCTCTCAGCTGCCATGCGCCTTTTAATAGAAGTATCTTATTCCTCTGGAAGAGATTATCCTTAATGGGTTTACTAAAGATTATGTAGTTGATATGGAAGGAGAACTCAAATCAGCTCCTCTTGATTTTGATAAAGCAAAAGTTGAGAAAAAAGATCTAAAAAAGGATTTTAGTGATGTAGATGAGTGCATTAAGAAGCTGAGAGAGAAACTAAAGAAAGCCATAAACACAATCAAAGAGCTCATGCAATCAAATGAGGCTATCAAAATTCTACAATTGCAAGTTGAAGAAGGTAAAAGAGTTGAATACTGCTTGAATTCTGAACTAAAAGATAAATTTGAAGAATGTTTAGAGCTTGAACAAGAGGTTGTAACTTCAAGATCAAATCTGTAGAAAGAAAAGATTCAAGAAGACAAATTCAAGAAGAGTACTACAGTACTTGATGAGATGATTACAAATCAAAAGGGTTCTAAGGAAAATGAAGGATTAGGGTTTGAGAAAGGTGAAAGTTCAAAAATAGATTAGACTCCAAACAATACTAAAAAGAAGAATGACAAGTAGAGAAACTTCAAGAAGGTCCAAAACTAGAAAAAAGATTTCAAAAGACCACCGATCAGAAAACCAAATTTACAGAGGTACCCATTTTAATGGTTATTGTTATTCCTATAATAAGTTTGGATATAAGGCTATAGAATGTAGAAGCAAAATAAATCAGAATGTTCAATCATTTCCCAGTTAGTGTTATACATTGAATAGATTTGGTCATAGATCTAGTGAATACAAAAATCAGATGATGAATGGCTATAATAAAGGCATGAGGTATCAATATTTCAATGTCTACTGTTATACATGCAATGGATTTGGGCATAAGGCTAATGAATGTAGATCCAGAAAGGAAAGAAGTGAGCTTGTTCAAAAAGTTGTCACTTGTTACAAATGCAATAAATTAGGAAACATTGCTAAGTTTTGCAAAAGGAAGAATGTGAAACCTTTTGTTTCACCAAAGAAGGCTACTCCGATAGAGAATGTGGATTCGATGCAGATGAAGAAGGAAATGGGTAAATCTGAATAAAGAAAGAAGGAAGTGAAGCGAAGAATGAGTCTGTGCTAGCTTCTGGTGCAAATGTTTCCTCAAGAAACTAAATGAAGAGCTTTGGCTTAGGGGGAGTTTTAACTGAAGCTCTTTAAGCCCCTGCCAAAGATACAGTGTCGATGTATTCAACATGATGAGAAAGATGTAGGTTCAACATGCTTGACCTATTGGTAAAGTCATCAGTGAAAAATATTTTATTGCGGAGATTTGTGAAGTATTTGAAGGTGAGTGTGTCATCACTATTAAGGTTTAAAATTTTTTGACCTAACTTTGAATCAATGCATTTAATGTCATTCAAAAGGTTTTTATAATTTTTTTCACATATAGAAAGTTTATTTGAAATTAACTATTCGAAGATTGAAGAGCAGAGGAGAGGTGAACTAAAGCAATTCCGAATTGGTGTTTGAAACCCTAACCAACAATAATCTCAAAAGGTATTTATAGTTTCTCACTTTACCCTAGTTTAGAAGTATTTCAATATGTATATCCCTCAAGTAGTTAATGTTGTGGACCAACCTCGACCCAAGTTTGAAAAGCATCCTATTAAATCCATAGCGACATATTTGGATGATGTGTTCTCGCATATTCCTTTCAATGTTTTGCATACTAAAGTTGTTTGAATTTATACTCATACAAAAATAGAAGAATACAATCATTCTAATTTGGAAGATGTGTGGGTAAATGAGCTTATCAAGGATGAATTTGAGTTGAAACCTGAGTTTGAAATTTTAATGAAGAAGAAGCTAGATGTTTGGAATAATTTTCCTATCTTCTGATATGTGGATGAATGGATTAGATATGTATTCAGAAAAATTCATGACAAATTCATTTGTTTGGACCGACCATACATGATAACCAAAGAATCTATCAGGGTTGTGATAGGTCTATGTTCAACAAGACCAGTTTCGACTCTTAAATTTGTGAAAAATTAAGTTGTGATGAAATTAACTGGTACAAAATTTGATAAACATGCCTTGATAGTTAAGGATATTAAGGACTCGGCTTTGAAGTAAATGTCAATAATGATTGGTTATAATATTTTCTTCACAAACATAGAAATCTTTGTTTTTGCTAATACAATTAATATAGCATATGAAATGGTGAAGAAAGATGTAGATTTTGACATGTGTGAGTTGTTGAGGAAACAACTTTTGTAGAACCTACAAAAAACTAACGAGTCCTGGTATGAATTTCGATTTGGTACATTGATCATATGCTTACTATTCTACTTTCTCAGAGAAGTCCTAGTACAAAGAACATTGTGTGATTTCCCAGTTGCTACACAGATCAGAGACCACTTTAGAAAATTGGGTAATGTAAATACCCAAAAGGCTGCATTATGTGGGTTCTTTAAAACACTTCAAGAAAACATGCAAGCAAGAGAGAGAATTCCTAAGAGTGTTGTGGAGAAATACCAAAATGACATCATCTTTATTCTCAACAAGGATTTTTGTATTATGGAAGCTATTAAGCCAAGGACAATATAGATCCCTGAAATGGGATATGAGGTTGCAAAAGATGTGGTTATCGGTCTAGCAGAGCATATGTTAAGTATGCATAGAGACCCTAAAGAAGGAAGGTATGACACATATGAAGAAAAATCCAATGAAGTGCATATCGAGAAAAAGAAAAAGGAGATCACACAGAATGTGGAAAATATGTAGGAACAAGTAGTGGAGATGATGGGACTACTAAAGGGCCTCGTGAAGAAATCCAAAGACATATCCAATCCTTTGGAAGCTTCCCCCAATACTAGAGGTCAAGTTGGACCTCTATGCCCTCTTTGGTTTCTCCTAACTCCTCCAAGACTAAACCTATTGTTCGTATGAAGAGAAAAGAGTCAACTAGTGCCCCTGTCAAAGAACATAGTGCTCTGTAGAGAAGAAGAGTAAAAACAAAAGCTACAACGGAAAGGTAAGTTGGATATGCTAATGATAATGAAGAAGAAGAAGAAGGACCTCAGGTTGTTTAGAGAAAGAGATCTGATGTCTCTCAAGTAACAAGTGCAAAGAAAAACACAGTTGACATTGTGGATATAGACAATGAAGAAGAAGTGAAGAAGTAGAAGGAAGATTTCAAGATACATGTGATAGAGAAGAAGTTTCGAAAGGAAGAAAAGCCAACAAAGGCTAAGGGGAAGAAGGAAAAGTCCCCTCCAGAAAGAAAACAAAGCCCTCTAAGGCTGGATGAACTATTTAATGGAATTTCTAAGCATGGAATGCTAAAAGAGACTACAAAGATGTATTCAGATTCAGATGAGGTAGACAAGGCTACAATAGAGGAAATAATTGTGAATTATATGGTAATCTTTTGTACTAGTTTGTCACAAATTGAAGATTAGTTACTTCATAATTTAAAGAATTTTTTGAGCATGAGAAGACAAGAGGCAATAGATGAAGATGCCAAAATAAGGGAAGATTCCCTAGAGAAGATTGGTTCTTATCTTTCTGATGGAGATAGAGAAATATTGTCACAATTGTATAGTAGAGAATTTAGAAGAAAACAAAGGGTCAACACCCTAATGAGCAAAGAAAAGGATGATATAGAGAGATTGAAAAGTGAGACACTACAAAAGTTAGAAGAACTTGTAAAAGAATTGAAAGAATCTATGGATAGTAGAAGTGAAATGCAATATGATACTTCTATCTCTGAAGTTAATGAGCTTGTTGAGGATACTATAGAACATGGGATTGAGTAGCAAGAAGAGAAGGTGCATGAAGATGTGGGTACAGGGAATGTCTCTCTAGTAGTGGAGAATGTTGAAGAAGAAAAGGATGATGAAATACAGAAGGAGGGAGTACAAACTAAGCAAAACTCACCTCCTCTAGGCATAGAGAGAGATGTAGAGCAAGAAGAAGAGGTTAGACAAGACAACCCGGAGAATTCAAAGGAATAGAACATTGAAGACCAACCCCCTCTAGTAGATAATGAAAATCAATTGGAGAAGAGAAAAATATTAAAGAGGAGTCCGACAATGCAAACAAGGAGAAGAGTGAGAAAAAAGAAGAGTAAAGGACAAAGGTTGGTTGTGAATCCTCTAATGATTCAATCAAGGGTCTGTATCTACACAACTACAACAACTTCCTCTATAGCAAGGTCAAGCAAACATGGGAATAATCTCTCCCTTGCAAAAGATCCAAATTGGTGATGTGTTTCATGCTTCTGCAAGGAAGGAAATTCTATCCACCAACCAAAAGAGCACTGAGTTAATTGAAGAACAATCAAAGTATTGCAAGAAGGGATTCTAAGTGCTATAATTGATGAGTCCTTATTGGGTCTTGAAAAGCTAAAGCTTCTATTATATTCTTTTAAAGATTATTCCTCTGATTTAGAAGAAAGGTTGTAGAAAGAGATAACAAACAAGGTGAATAATAGAAAATTGACTAAGATATCAGACAAGTGCAGTGTTGCACCAAATTACAAAACATGTGTTGAAGTGTTCAGATGAAAAATGAGTTTTTTTTCATTTTTTCTTGAGATGGCCCAGTTGTACAAAGAGCATCAAGGATTAGATGGACTCAATTGAGTCACATATTGCATAGGCCTCTGAAGTCTATGATCGGGCTAATGAAATAGATGGTGCCACAAGGACTGTGATAGAAAATTTGCATGGGTAGTTTTTCCAGTTTTAGGAACAAAAAGAAAAGATAATCATACAATACTATCAATTGAGGGATCTGGTAAGTGCAAGGCTTACCTCCTTAACCAATTTGGTAACACATGCAAAGAAGTTAGCACAGAAGAACCTGGTACTCAACTCATCGGATGAAGGAGAAAACCTCATTATGTAGTTGACAAGCTAGAGCAGCACGCTTATCTTTGCCTAGGAAGATTGGGATGTTGGAAAGAAGGATCAGGATGGACACCTTGTGAAGCTAAAGGTGTTGTACAAGAGTATTCTACCCTCCTCTAGTTTATTATGTACATTTCAGTTTTATGCAATTCTAGATTTCTCTATACATATGCAGATGTATTAGAGGTTGTTGCAATACATTTTTGATTGATACGTTTGTGAGGGGGAGCTATTCTCATGCATATATGTATATACCTACAAAAAAGGAGAATAGTTGAAGTAGTTTGCAAAGTTTGACATAGAGAGCCCTTTGCCCTTGATGTAAAAGAGGGAGAATAATTTGGAAATTAGTTTGGGCAATTTTCCATCAGTGACAAAGGCGGAGATTGTTGGAAGTTTACGGAGATTGTTGGAAGTTTTGTTGTGACCTTTTTCACACATCGCCCCATTGCAAATGGGGACCCCCTAATTTTTGGCTTTGCTTTTGGGTCGTTTTGTTGTTGTCTCTCTTTTCTATGGTCTGTCTGTCTTTTCAGGATGGGCCCGCCGTTAAACCTTAACGTGAACTTTTGGCCAAGTCTGAAAATTAGGGTTTCCATCTTTCCAGCCAACGTGAAGTCAAATGAAGTGAATAACTTGAAATTTGAGACTAACATTGAGGTCAATGTGCTTCCAGCAGGCTTCCACTGAAATTTCATAAGATTTGAGTACTTACTATTTTTAGTAAGTATGCAATTGCAGGCAATCTGTCAGCATTTTTGAGATTCCGACTGTCACACAGCATTCAGAGCACATCAGGCTGCTCGCATGCAAAATTTGAGCAAAAACAGACAGCTTTCTATTTTTAGCAGTCCAGCTTCAGGAGCGAATTTCAGGGCCTAGACGCAGAGTTTTTCTTTGCATGTCTGGATATTCCTTCTGGGTTTTTCGAGACCTCCGCAACAGTATAACATGCAAAGCGAGACGACAACTTTCAGAATTCAGCCTTCCGAGGCTATTTTTAGGGTTTGCATGTCAGGGTTTTCTTTGCATGTCGGATGATTCCTTATGGGTTTTTCGAGAGCTACGCAGTGATGTGACATGCAAATGGAGATAATCACTCAGTAAGGAACTTACTATTTTTAGCAGGTGCATCCCAGCAGCCGCCTCCCAGCACTTCAGAATCATGAGTTGATCACAATGCCACAGAAATGAGAGCAAACAGAGACTATTTGATACGCATGTAGAGAAAATTAGGGTTTCCAACTTCAGAGCTTGAAAAGAGGGGCGAAAAGTCAGAATTTTTGAAAACCGGTGTAAACCACCGCGATCAGCATCCTTTAGGCTATCTACTGGCAAAATTTCAAGTCAAACGGAACACTTACTATTTATAGTAAGTCAATTTGGAAACAGGCTAAAAATAGCAAGTCAAGTGCATGCGCTGATATCAACAGTCAGGTCACGTGGTGAGGAGTGCTTCATTCAAATTTCAAGTTAATCGGAGCAGTGGAACTATCAAAAGCAAGCAATTACTATTTATAGTAAATCATCTTCAGAAATGGGCTATAAATAGCAGGGCAGCTAAAAATGGCAGTGTCGACAGGACAACAAGGTCATGAGGATGCTATGTTTAAAATTTCAAGTCGTTCCGAGCTTCAGAGATGCAAAATTCAAAGGGCTTACTATAAATAGCAGGGCAGGAAAACTGGCGAAAACGAGGAAAAAAATTCTAAGTCTAGAACTTCGTCCTGCAGCCATGGCAAAATGCGCCTTCAAGGCAATGCCAAGAATAAAAAAATTCTAAGTATGAAGTTCATCCTTCACCTGGGCCAGAATGCGCCCAAAGTGCAAATGGTCAATGGAAGTCAACACTTTTTATCCTGTAGGCATAGCAAAATGCACCCAAGGGAAACTCATGGAAGTTGAAAAAATTTCTAAGTGTTGAATATCCTCCACCACATAGGAAATGCACCCATGCAGCAAGTGAGTCAAAGGGTCAATAATTTTCATCCTTCATGGGGTACAAAATGCGCCCACTACAAGCAAGAAGAAAGAAAGTCAAAGGCGTGGGAAATGTAAGTCCTTCATCAAGTGTAAAATACGCCCACTCTAGGAAGGTGCTCTAAAATTTTCTAAGTCATGAGGGTATTCCTCTCTCCCTCCCATATGCGCCAATCCTCCTCATGTGTTCAAATATGCCAAGTTTAGAAGAGGGTCAAAGGGAAGGCGTTGAACTTGAAAGTTAATTCTCCTTCATGCATAAAATGCGCCCAAATGAGGGCATGTCAAGACAAAACGTATGCATGCAAGGAGGGAATATTCCAAAGGGGCGTTGAAAAGACAAATTTTAAAATCCACCTCATCATGGAGAATGCGCCTAAGTTTAGGAAAAAAATAGAAGAAGAGTCAAGGGTGGCGTGAATATTTCATCCCTCATGGCATCAAAAATGCGCCCATCTTGGAGTATGCTAGGAGATAAAATGACTAAGGCGTTGAAGACAAGGTGGTAGGAATTTGAATGGAGAGTTGCTAGGCGTTGAAAGTACTAAGTGTTGGAATCTATTTTCAAAGGAAAGTTGAATATTCCACATGAAGTGTGATGTGCGCCTAGTGTGTGTGGTGATGAACAATATGTTAGGCGTTGGGAATATTAAGCCTATGAGGAATAATAAAAAATAAAACATGTTGGGTGTGATGAGTTTTGAAAGAAATTTTTTTGAGATGAATGGATAAAATTTTCTCACAGGCAAGTTGATTGAGTTGAATATAAAATTTTCCAAGGCGAAATTTTCAAAAAGTTTTTCAAGGTGATTTAAAATTTTTCTAAGGCAAATATTTTGTTCCTTAGAAAATACGCCTAGACCCAGGGTGGTGAATTTTTTTCTTGAAGCACAGATGAGTTTCCAGTGAAGGAGTCCGATAATGCCAGCTGCACAGGGTCAACGAAAATTTTCAAGTCAGAGTAACAAAATTCTCAGAGGAGATGAAGAAATGAAATAAATTGTTGAAAGTTATTTTCAAAGGTTCAAAATTCAAGAAAAATTAAATGAACCCGTTCGTTGTGCACCCATGAGCTCGACGCATTCTGAAGGACATTTTCTTCTGGGTATTGAAGATTATCGATGAGGAATGAATTTTAAGGTCTTCCACAGCTTGTCGAAGATTCTGTGATAAATATTTCAAATGAGCACTGGATTGATGTGTTTTCCTAAGGGAAATTTTTTAAAATTTTCTAAGGCAAATGTGAAGAAATTTGTTTTCAAGGTGAAATCCTCCAGACGATGAAGTTGAAAGAAACGGCCTACGTGAATTTGCCCAAGTTCTTCCTGAAGACAATCTTCTTGAACCGGAGATGAATAAAATCAAAATCGTCAATAACCCAGCTAATGAAATGAATTTCTCAAAGATGATACGCCCTTGAGGAAGATGGTTTGGAAAATTGGCTAAGGCATGAAGGATTGAATGCAAGGTTGGCTAGTGAAGGCGATGAACGCTTGAAAGTTAGAACGTGAAAATCAGGTAAGTAAGTTAAGATTATATTATGAAGTGTTCTAATACTCTTCTCCTCGCTTGTTTTGCAGGAGGAATGTCGAGGCCAGAGCACGATGTCTGGAAGTGGTGAAGCACGATGGTATTACAACCTTCAGAGGAAGATAAAGTTACGAGTTTCAATCTCGAAGGGAGAAAGTTGCAAGAAAATGGCTAAGTGTTGAGACTTAGTATAACTTAAGTGACAAAGATGAAGACCCTCAAGTGGAAGAAGTCAAAGAGCAACGTCAAGAAAGGAGATCAAGGACAGTGTGAACGCGTCTACAAATGGAATCTTCTAGAAGGATAATGGACATTATGGCTCATTTATTACCCCTCTCCTTTGTGGCAGTTTTTAGGGAAAATCTTGTTTAGGGCTGAGGTGGCACGATCTGGGCCATCCAGCCGATTGTAATCTGAGCCGTCCGTTGGACTGGGCCATCTATAAAAGGGGGAGTCCCCCTCATTTGTAACTCATTAGACAGTAGAATTAGAGTAGAAGTCGGAGTAGAGAGACAACTAGGTGATAGCTTAGGAGTAACTTAGTATAGATTGATAGTGTAGTTTGAAGAAGAGGGAAAGTTTTCCCTTTGAAAACTTTGTAAGAAATTGTTGTGAACACTCTCTCAATAAAAGAGTTTTTCATTGATGGTGAATTTCGTCTTTGTTGTGAGTAGCTAGCAAGGTTTCTTCGTCCTTCTGATTCAAATGGTAGCATAAAATAGTTATAAGTAGTATAGTTTTCATTCCATGCAAGTAGATGTTAACTGTGAAATGTGGTGTTTGGATCTAAGCAACTTCGTCTATCCATACCACTAGTGTATTTGCTGATGGTGAATGCGCCTTGTGTGGTCAACTAGAATATCATGTACTTAACTTCAATCATAGTTTGAATAATGGTATGCGTCGTTGTGATGGTATCTTTATGTCAAGTGGTGGTTTGAACATCTTTAGTCATCTCCCTTGAAGATTGCACCGACTCCGTGGAAGCTGTCTGATGCGTGGCAAAGCGAAGTTTGGTTGAAGTTTGCTGAAGTTGAGCTCCATATCCCGCACTTAGAATAGATTTAGACTGTCTAAACCCTACCCCATTTCAATTCAGTACTTTCTGGTTAGAATAGGAAACCCGCGCTTCATAGACAAATCTTTCGAGCATTTGAATTCCTTTCTCCACTACCGAACAATTCCGTAAGTCCCCTTGAAATACCAGCAAATCACATCGAGCCAAACTGAGCCTATTCGCATTAAAAGAACCTTGGAGTTGAACGCATGAACTTTCTTGCAATCTTAGCGTGCGGAATACCTTGATCAAGAGAGAATAGGGTATCCGTTGGGTAGCTTTATTATGTGTTGGTGCAGTCTCAAAAACCACATCAATAGAATTGGCCCTCGAAGGAGGGCGAGCTTCAAATTGTTCTAGAAGCTGGAAGAAACCAGTATGAGCTTTTAAATTCCAAATCAGAGATATGTTAGATCTCTCTTATGTTAAAAAATTCAAAAAAAAATCAAAAAAATGGAAAAAGAGATTTCTCAATGGATGGGCACATTTCTTGCTCTCAAGACAGTCTTACAGATATTGCTCAAATTCATGAAAGATTGAATGCACAGCTGTGGCCCGAGAATTTCTCCAAGTTTGCTTTGCCAGGAAGATGTCGAATTCATGAGACCTCTCAGCACGAAGAAATCAGTTGCTTAACATTCCTCTCAAGGATAGAACTTGTTCTCCAAAGGAAAATTTTCTTTTGAGATGTTCCCAAGCCAGGAACATTGGACGTAGAACTTGATGATTATAGCCTTCCAAAAGTTGTGGAGGAAGCCTTCACGAGATTCATACTTAGGATCCAGAATCAGTTGGAACTTGGCAATGTTTGTGTGAAAGGTGTTTTGCTCCCTCGTTGGTGTCGGATTCACAATGCACCTCATCCAGAGTTCACTTGTACAACATGTGAAGGAGCTATCAACTTCGCCAGATGTCGCCTCGGATTACCAGTGCTACCATATGGGTTCTTCAAAGACAAAGGATGGATTGAATATGTCACACAAACATTTTCAACACCAAATGAAGAGGGTACCCCAACATCATCTAACAACGAGGAGAACAAGTCACAACAGGATGATACGATCGAGCTTAGGGAGCAAGCAGATGAAGATTGTTCCTACATCACCATCCAAGGCAACTGTCAGCATGTAGAAGTGAATGAATGTACAAAATTGCAAGATCATCAAGAATCAAGAACAGAGGACTTAGCTCAATACAGAGCTGGTGGGAAGAATTTTTGATGTTCATTCTCTCAAGGAGGAGAACGTGACGAAGAAAGTGATTCCAGTACGCTTCAAGAAGGAGCACTCCTTGATGAAAAATTTCAGTTATGCATGAACAAGATGGAAGAAATGGTAAGCAGCTTAAGGCAAGATGATGTGTTTGACGATCAATGGGCTACCAAGATGGAGGCAAAATATGAAAGGCACTTCGCATCAACACTTGATCCATTATTCACAGTCATGGAAGAGTTGCTTGATGAAATTGAAACAAATGAAATACTGCTTGATAAAGAGATGGAAAGTGAAGAGAAATTCGGGTTGGGGCTTGATCCGTTGTTAGGGATTCAAAAGGAGCCAGTGCATGAAGTGATCCAAAATTCCAAATGCCCTATTGAATTGATTTCCCGCCCCACTCCTCCCAGTTTGGATCATCTACACGTTTTAGATGCAAGAGGTTTGGTTCACCATCAACTTCGACCTCCTAATGAAGCAATGGGTGACAGGCAAGAATTCATGCCATCAAATGAAGACCACCAGGTTATATCTTTCTCTGCTGTTGATTACAAGGAATATCATTTTGATTATGGAGATTTAGGAAAGAAAACTTGTTTATGGGTTAATCATGGTCCAGATGAGTTGCCACAATTACTAATCTTTCCTGAAGTTTTGCCTGAATTTCAGATTTGTCCCTTGAAAGAATATTTTTCTGAGTTTAAAGACAAGTTTGCAAAACTTCGTACTATGACTACTACTTTGATGTTACTGAACATCCTGAGAAATCATTCTAGGAGTTGTATGTACTTAGGTCTTTTGATTGTTGTTCGCTTAAAGTTTTTATTTTTGTTTTTGTTAGTTGTCTTGCTTTCGTAGTTTAGTTCGCTTTCAATAAAAGGGGATCCCATTTGTGAGGGGGGTGTTGTGTTTTTTTCGCCACACTCCAGTACAATGTTGACATAATGTTAGTCCATTTCTTCGATAGTCATTCAGGAAGTGCTTTAGAATCCAAGGTTATTCTTTCGAGTTTCATCATTTGATTAGGATCTGTACTTGACTCGGAAGGGAATCATCTATTGTGTCTTGACACCAAGTCTCATGATCGCTATATTTTACACACATAATTAATTGCTCTAAGTCATTGAGGTTTCTTGGGAGAAGTCTTAGCAAGTGAAAATCTTGCGTCTTGCTTCAGAGCCACTACAATTCTCAAACCCATTGGAGGCTTCATTGCTTGCCAGCCAATCAAGGAATTGACGGAGAATCAAGAAAAAAGAAAATATGTTGAAAGAAAATGTCTGAGAAAAGAAAAGAAAATGTGCTCAAAAGAAATATCAAAAAGAAAAGAAAATGAAAAATGAAAGAAAATATTATGAAATATTGGTATTGGGAACTTACGAGTAACTCCACCGGGGCTATGGACGCCCAGCCGGTAGTGGAGCAATATTCGTGGGAATTCTAGCGATAACCTCGTCGGGGCTATGGATGCCTGACTGGCAGCGAGGCAATATCCCAGATGCTTTTGAAGTTAAGATATTTATTTAACTCGCTGGGACGGATTTTGGGAACTTCAATGGTCTTCTGAGCTGGAATAAATGCATATGCACACACTTGTAATCAAAAGATGAGGTGCCTTGATCCAATTTAGGATTTTTTCTTCCCTTTTAAGTATATCCCCTAGCCAGTTGATGGGTTGGAAAGATTATCCAAGGGTTCTGAGTATGGAATGGGTTTTGTCTTTGAAATGTTCAAGAACATTTATTCGGGTTGGGGCTAATGTTGTGACCTTTTTCACACATCGCCCCATTGCAAATGGGGACCCACTAATTTTTGGCTTTACTTTTGGGTCTTTTTGTTGTTGTCTCTCTTTTCTATGGTCTGTCTGTCTTTTCGGGATGGGCCCGCCGTTAAACCTTAACGTGAACTTTTGGCCAAGTCTGAAAATTAGGGTTTCCATCTTTCCAACCAACTTGAAGTCAAATGAAGTGAATAACTTGAAATTTGAGACTAACATTGAGGTTAGTGTGATTCCAGTAGGCTTCCACTGAAATTTCATAAGATTCCGAGTACTTACTATTTTTAGTAAGTATGCAATTGCAGACAATCTGTCAGCATTTTTGAGATTCCGACTATCACACAGCATTCAGAGCACATCAGGCTGCTTGCATGCAAAATTTGAGCGAAAACAGATAGCTTTCTATTTTTAGCAGTCCAGCTTCCGGAGCGAATTTCAGGGCCTAGACGCAGAGTTTTTTTTTGCATGTCTGGATATTCCTTCTGGGTTTTTCGAGACCTTCGCAACGATATCACATGCAAAGCGAGACGACAACTTTTAGAATTCAGCCTTTCGAGGCTATTTTTAGGGTTTGCATGTCAGGGTTTTCTTTGCATGTTGGATGATTCCTTATGGGTTTTTCGAGAGCTACGCAGTGATGTGACATGCAAATGGAGATAATCACTCAGTAAGGAACTTACTATTTTTAGCAGGTGCATCCCGGCAGCCGCCTCCCAGCACTTCAAAATCATGAGTTGATCACAATGCCACAGAAACGAGAGCAAACAGAGACCATTTGATACACATGCAGAGCAAATTAGAGTTTCCAACTTCAGAGCCTGAAAAGAGGGGTGAAAAGTCAGAATTTTTGAAAACCGGTGTAAACCACCGTGATCAACATCCTTCAAGCTATCTGCTGGCAAAATTTCAAGTCAAACGGAACACTTACTATTTATAGTAAGTCAATTTGGAAATAGGCTAAAAATAGCAAGTCAAGTGCATGCGCTGATATCAACAGTCAGGTCACGTGGTGAGGAGTGCTTCATTCAAATTTCAAGTTAATCGGAGCAGTGGAACTATCAGAAGAGGGCAATTACTATTTATAGTAAATCATCTTCAGAAATGGGCTATAAATAGCAGGGCAGCTAAAAATGGCAGTGTCGACAGGACAGCAAGGTCATGAGGATGCTATGTTTAAAATTTCAAGTCGTTCCAAGCTTCAGAGATGCAAAATTCAGAGGGCTTACTATAAATAGCAGGGCAGGAAAACTGGCGAAAACGAGGAAAAAATTCTAAGTCTGGAACTTCGTCCTGCAGCCATGCAAAAATGCGCCTTCAAGGCAATGCCAAGCATAAAAAAATTCTAAGTATGAAGTTCATCCTTCACCTAGGCCAGAATGTGCCCAAAGTGCAAATGGTCAATGGAAGTCAACACTTTTTATCCTGTAGGCATAGCAAAATGCGCCCAAGGGAAACTCATGGAAGTTGAAAAAATTTCTAAGTGTTGAATATCCTCCACCACATAGGAAATGCGTCCATGCAGCAAGTGAGTCAAAGGGTCAACAATTTTCATCCTTCATGGGGTGCAAAATGCGCCCACTACAAGCAAGAAGAAAGAAAGTCAAAGGCGTGGGAAATGTAAGTCCTTCATCAAGTGTAAAATGCGCCCACTCTAGGAAGGTGCTCTAAAATTTTCTAAGTCATGAGGATATTCCTCTCTCCCTCCCATATGCGCCCATCCTCCTCATGTGTTCAAATGCGCCAAGTTTAGAAGAGGGTCAAAGGGAAGGCGTTGAACTTGAAAGTTAATTCTCCTTCATGCATAGAATGCGCCCAAATGAGGGCATGTCAAGACAAAACGTATGCATGCAAGGAGGGAATATTCCAAAGGGGCGTTGAAAAGACAAATTTTAAAATCCACCTCATCATGGAGAATGCGCCTAAGTTTAGGAAAAAAATAGAAGAAGAGTCAAGGGTGGCGTGAATATTTCATCCCTCATGGCATCAAAAATGCGCCCATCTTGGAGTATGCTAGGAGATAAAATGACTAAGGCGTTGAAGACAAGGTGGTAGGAATTTGAATGCAGAGTTGCTAGGCGTTGAAAGTACTAAGTGTTGGAATTTATTTTCAAAGGAAAGTTGAATATTCCACATGAAGTGTGATGTGCGCCTAGTGTGTGTGGTGATGAACAATATGTTAGGCGTTGGGAATATTAAGCCTATGAGGAATAATAAAAAATAAAACATGTTGGGTCTGATGAGTTTTGAAAGAAAATTTTCTGAGACGAATGGATAAAATTTTCTCAGAGGCAAGTTGATTGAGTTGAATATAAAATTTTCCAAGGCGAAATTTTCAAAAAGTTTTTCAAGGTGATTTAAAATTTTTCTAAGGCAAATATTTTGTTCCTTAGAAAATACGCCTAGACCCAGGGTGGTGAATTTTTTTCTTGAAGCACAGATGAGTTTCCAGTGAAGGAGTCCGATAATGCCAGCTGCACAGGGTCAACGAAAATTTTCAAGTCAGAGTAACAAAATTCTCAGAGGAGATGAAGAAATGAAATAAATTGTTGAAAGTTATTTTCAAAGGTTCAAAATTCAAGAAAATTAAATGAACCCGTTCGTTGTGCACCCATGAGCTCGACGCATTCTGAAGGAAATTTTCTTCTGGGTATTGAAGATTATCGATGAGGAATGGATTTTAAGGTCTTCCACAGCTTGTCAAAGATTCTGTGATAAAGATTTCAAATGGGCACTGGATTGATGAGTTTTCCTAAGGGAAATTTTTTAAAATTTTCTAAGGCAAATGTGAAGAAATTTGTTTTCAAGGTGAAATGCTCCAGACGATGAAGTTGAAAGAAACGGCCTAGGTGAATTTTCCCAAGTTCTTCCTGAAGACAATCTTCTTGAACCAGAGATGAATAAAATCAAAATCGTCAATAACCCAGCTAATGAAATGAATTTCTCAAAGATGATACGCCCTTGAGGAAGATGGGTTGGAAAATTGGCTAAGGCATGAAGGATTGAATGCAAGGTTGGCTAGTGAAGGCGATGAACGCTTGAAAGTTAGAACGTGAAAATCAGGTAAGTAAGTTAAGATTATATTATGAAGTGTTCTAATACTCTTCTCCTCGCTTGTTTTGCAAGAGGAATGTCGAGGCCAGAGCACGATGTCTGGAAGTGGTGAAGCACGATGGTATTACAACCTTCGGAGGAAGATAAAGTTACGAGTTTCAATCTTGAAGGGAGAAAGTTGCAAGAAAATGGCTAAGTGTTGAGACTTAGTATAACTTAAGTGACAAAGATGAAGACCCTCAAGTGGAAGAAGTCAAAGAGCAACGTCAAGAAAGGAGATCAAGGACAGTGTGAACGCATCTACAAATGGAATCTTCTAGAAGGATAATGGACATTATGGCTCATTTATTACCCCACTCTCCTTTGTGGCGGTTTTTAGGGAAAATCTTGTTTAGGGCTGAGGTGGCACGATCTGGGCCATCCAGCCAATTGTAATCTAAGTCATCCGTTGGACTGGGCCATCTATAAAAGGGGGAGTCCCCCTCATTTGTAACTCATTAGACAGTAGAATTAGAGTAGAAATCGGAGTAGAGAGACAACTAGGTGATAGCTTAGGAGTAACTTAGTATAGATTGATAGTGTAGTTTGAAGAAGAGGGAAAGTTTTCCCTTTGAAAACTTTGTAAGAAATTGTTGTGAACACTCTCTCAATAATAGAGTTTTTCATTGATGGTGAATTTCATCTTTGTTGTGAGTAGCTAGCAAGGTTTCTTCGTCCTTCCGATTCAAATGGTAGCATAAAATAGTTATAAGTAGTATAGTTTTCATTCCATGCAAGTAGATGTTAACTGTGGAATGTGGTGTTTGGATCTAAGCAACTTCATCTATCCATACCACTAGTGTATTTGCTGATGGTGAATGCGCCTTGTATGGTCAACTGGAATATCATGTACTTAACTTCAATCACAGTTTGAATAATGGTATTTGTCGTTGTGATGGTATCTTTATGTCAAGTGGTGGTTTGAACATCTTTAGTCATCTCCCTTGAAGATTGCACCAACTTCATGGAAGCTGTCCGATGCGAGGCAAAGCGAAGTTTGGTTGAAGTTTGCTGAAGTTGAGCTCCATATCCCGCACTTAGAATAGATTTAGACTCTCTAAACCCTACCCCATTTCAATTCAGTACTTTCTGGTTAGAATAGGAAACGCGCGCTTCATAGACAAATCTTTCGAGCATTTGAATTCCTTTCTCCACTGCCGAACAATTTCGTAAGTCCCCTTGAAATACCAGCAAATCACATCGAGCCAAACTGAGCCTATTCGCATTAAAAGAACCTTAGAGTTGAATGCATGAACTTTCTTGCAATCTTAGCATGCGAAATACTTTGATCAAGAGAGAATAGGGTATCCGTTGGGTAACTTTATTCTATGTTGGTGCGGTCTCAAAAACCACATCAACAGAATTGGCGCTAGAAGGAGGGCCCTTTCGAGGATTCCTGTAGTTAACAACCACATTCAAGTAAGAAGGGATTTTATCAAAAAGAAATTCATTGGAGAAGAAATTATCATGAGTCAAAATGGTGCTACCGCATAGGGGTTTATCTCTAGTGTTGCAGCCGAATTTGGGATTGAATGACGACCAAGAAGACATCCTTTCAGGGTTGAACAATCTCGCATGGAGAATAAAGGAGAGTTACGCTCAATATATGCAAGCTTGTGCTGTGTTGCAAGAAGAAGAAGAGAAGGCTATTGAAATTCAAGTTGCAATTGAAAGAGATTTGCTGAACCAAAGACAACCACTCGCTCTTCTTCCTCGCCATCAGTAATCAGCCACATCCTGGATCGAATCAGCTCGTTCTCTCCAGATAAGTTGAAAAGAATTTTGAGGTCCGCACCTAGTTTGTCTAAGGAGTTTGTGGAGTTAGAACTACCTACTCGAGCAAGAAAGAAGAAAGAAGTTCGTTCAAGAGAAGAAGTTTGTTCAAGTGAAGGATTTCCCTCAAGTGAAGAAGTTTGTTCAAGTGGAGGAGAAACAAGTGGAATAGAAATTTCAAGTTTGTTCAAAACTCCACCAAGTGTTTCAAGGTTCGCTCAACCAAAAACCGTCCAAGTCTCTACACTAGTGTTTGTTCAGCAATCAGTTCAACAGCCACAAGCAACCCCAGTAATTGTATATCAAAGGAGGAAGCCAAATCAAGCAATGGCTCAACTAGGAGGTCAACCAGGAGGCTGACCCGCTCGTAATGGTGCTACTTGGTTGGTTACTAATCCATCCCCTCTAGAGTTTGCAGACTATCATGACATGCCAAAGAATCCAGAGCACTTCTGCACTAAGTATCAAGTTAATGATCCAAATCGTTTTGCTGAGGATCATATCAAGATGTTCGAGGATAACCTGCGAAATAGACAAATTGCATATGCAGACGTAGCTTGCAGACTTTTCCCGTATTCTTTGGGAGAGGAAGCACATTTCTGGTTTATACATTTGCCAGTTGGGTCCATAAGAACATGGGAGCAAATGAAGGAAGCTTTCATTGGAAAATTTGGCATTCCCATTACTCCAATAGAGCTTTTCCGCCAATTTACTGAAGTGAGAAGACAAGATAAAGAACCCATTCATGCTTTTAATAACAGATTTCAGAAAGCTCTCACATGGCTACAAACTCCTTACATTGTTCCTGATGCTAGGGAAAACTACTATGCAGCCTTAGATCCGTTGACCGCGATGTTCGTAAGACAAGCTCATCCTACTCCGGCAGATATGAATCAAGCATATGCAAAGGCTATAGAAGTAAGCTAGAATATGGGGCAGAACATAACTGGGCCTTCTTTGTACACAGGCTTGACAACTACAAATAATCAAATGCAAACTCTTGGGTCAACTTGGAATCAGCAAACTCCAGCATTGAATCCTATTCCGCAACCATCTTATCAGATGCAAGCACCATCTAATCAGCTAGTTCTCCATCCTGGGGTACCTTTATCCCAAACTCAAGCTACGCAGCCCGTCTATCTCCAAAATACGGTGCCACCGATAAGGACTCAAGAAGAGAAAGACAAAATGAAAGAGTTAGTTGAACAAATGAAAAGGCTGTCGACTGAGGTTACCTACCTCAGAAATCAGAATAATCAAATGCAATCTATGTTGAGAAACTATCAGGCACATCCAGGTGCCAATCGAGGATATCAAAATAATCCTCCACATCATCAAGATGCCCATCAAGGACATGGACATGACAACACTCATGGGTGTCGTAACAACAATCAGGGATATCAGAAGAGGTCTTGGAACATAGGACCTAATAATGGAGGTGTTTCGTCACCATTGGATAATCCGCCACCTCCAGAGAACCATCCCGCAGATAGAGTTTTCTTGGCCAAAGCCACTATGTCGGGATGGTGTAGATTACACAATACCAATCAGCATTCAGAACTACAATGTCATGAATTTCAAGTTGCTGCTAATATTTTTAAGAGAGAAGTAAAGAGCACGGAGGGTACTGAAAATCCTCCAACTACAGGATATGAAATCGTCCCAGTCCAAAGATACGATCAGGCTTTAATTCTAGAGGAAGTCAACGTCCCGCCCGAGCACCAAAGTTACTGGCCGCCGGCTATCAACCATAGATTCCCACCAGCTTCAACAAATGGTCCCATGGGGACGCCAGATAATCAGGTTGAAGAAGCACAGGTTTATTCGGAGGCTCAAGTATATTCAGAAGCCCAAGACAGCTATTCAGAGGAGCCTCATGATCAAGGTAACTACGTTTTCCCGCCTCTCAACAATAGTGTTTTGGTAGAAGGGAGAAGAGAGGTGCAAGCTTTTCAGACTTCCGGAGGAGCAACACTTAAAGTTTATCAGAGGAGCTACCATCAAAAAGAACCTTTGACATCCTCAATCCCTCCGAACAATTTTGTGACTCCGCCTAATCCCAATGCAAGCAACAATCTGAGTTTACCGAGGGACTCTCCAGAATATAGACCACAGAATATGATGCAAAACAGAAATGGACAACAGAATGTCCAACAGCCTATTCACGTGATGCAACGTCCACAAAAGGACAATATTCCAAGGGATGATATGAAAAGGTTAAGCTCCTATGTATTGGATGAAGTAAAGAAGATAAAGGTGAGTCTCCCTCTATATGAGTTAATGAAGATTCCAGAAGTTAAGGATACAATATTGGGGAGTTTATATGAGACACCCGTTGTGAAGAACCCTTCTCAAGAAGCACCTAGTACATCCAGGAACCCTCCGATTAACACACAGTCCCGTCCCATGCAAAGTGCGAATATGGTAGAAGAGGTGCCTCACGTGCCCTTCAACACATGGGAAACACCACAACAGTCTCAAGGATTTGTAGGAATGGTGCAAGGATCTCCAAGCGAGCCTGAGAAGCCGAAGAATGAAGATAAGAAGAAAGTTCGGTTCAATCTACCTACAGATCACAAACAAGAGCAAACACAAGATCAGAAGGTTACCCAAGGAAGCCAAACTCCATTAAATAGAAAGGTTGAAAAGAAAGACACTCCTATCAAGGAAAAGAAGAAACCAGTGGTATTCTATCAAGGGAAAGATGAACTAGCCCCTTTCTTGGTGTCAATTAGAATTTTTGGGATATTATTACACAACTGCTTGATTGACTCCGGTGCCTCGAGCAATGTCATGCCATTGAAGGTGTGTCAAAGATTGGGTATAGTCCCACTTCAAACCACTAAGAAAGTAACCCAGCTAGACAAGACTGAAGTACCAGTTGTCGGAGAGCTGAATAATATCCATATGCAGTTGTCAGCTGATCCTCGAATTCAGAGTTGTATTGATATATCGGTAGTTGATATACCGGATGGGTACGGCATGTTACTGAGTAGAGACTGGGCTAGAAAATTGAATGGGTATATTGCAATGGATTTTTCCCATATGTGGCTTCCATGGAAGGGAGTCCTGAATCAAATCAAGATCAAAAGTACACCGAGGCTTAAGTTGATGATCACTGAGTACGGTGAAGGTAATGAAATAATGTTTGTAGAGACCGATTTAGGCTCGTATAGGCCTGTCAAGCAAGAGGTGTTAATGCTGCAAAGCTCAAATGAAGCAAAGATTTTAGAAGATGCCAATGCTTCCACTAAAGTGTTGATCGAAAGTGATGCAAGTGACGGTGAAAGTGGAGGAACGTTTGAAAATTTTAGAGATTTCATTTTGAACAGTGTAAAACAAGAAACAAAATTGGGTAAGGATGCCTCCATCAAGAATTTGTTACTTCCAAATTGGTGTAGAATACATGAGGCATTCCACTCTGAGATCACATGTGCCATGTGTAAGGTGGCACTAGAACAAGTTGAAAAGCTTGTCTCACAAACCTCAATGCAGAAAGAAGATCAAAAGACAAGTGAAGGAAGTAATGTTTTAATAGAGGAACTTGTAGAAAATGATAAAATTCAGTCAGAAATAGAAGAAAAGGTTCCAGAGGTATGCAATCAGGAAGACACACATGTTCAGTCCCCCAGCTCCCTCATGGAGAATCAAGCGTGGACTTTGAGGTTTGACGGATCAAAGTCAAAGAAGGGCAATGGAGCAGGATTCGAACTTATCAGCCCAACTGGAGAAGCATACCTGGGTGCTTATAGGCTTCAATTTGCATGCACCAATAATGTCACTGAATATGAATCCTTAATTCATGGATTGCTCCTTGCTATTCAGAAGGGAGCCAAGATTGTACACACCTATGGGGACTCTGATATTGTGGTCCGCCAGGTGAGGAAACAGTATGCTTGTCACGACAAGAGGTTGGGCTGTTACTGAAATAGAGTATGGGACTTGATAGAAAGCTTCGATGCATTTAATATAAAGCAAGTGTATAGGTCCAAGAACCCGGTTGCAAATTCGCTTGCGCAAGCTGCTAGTTCTCTTGAACCATTGGCTATGCAAGGGTTGAAAAAGTTTACAGTAGAATTGGTTTCAACACCGGCCATTCCCGACAACATAAAGAATTTTCAGGTGTTCGATGATGATAGACAGATTCTAGATTTTCTCATGTGCTCAGGCGTGTTTGAAGCCCGGATCATTGATGAGGAAGAAACCGAAGAAGTAGAGTTTGATACCGAAGGGATCCTTAACTTGAAGACGAATGTCATTCCAAGAGGAATGGTGGAATTAGAAAGACTGTTTGATCCTGACAAGCTGAGTAGAAACCAGAGCACCCAAGGTAACGACTGTGAAGCTGTCAATCTAGGGACAGAAGAACAAGCGAAGAATGTTTTTATTGGGAAAGTTTGCACACCAAAAGAAAAGGAAGGCATTTTGAAGCTGATGAAAGAATTTCCAGGTGTGATATCCTGGGGATATGAAGATTTAAAGACATATGATACATCATTGATTACGCACACTATTCCATTGAAACCAGGAAGTAAGCCATTCAGGCAGAGGCAGAGGCCAGTCAATCCATTGCTAGAGCCATTGATTTATCAGGAGGTCAAGAAGCTTCTTTCGGCTAGGATCATCTTTCCAGTAAGGCACTCCACGTGGGTCGCCAATCTTGTTCCAGTCAGAAAGAAGAACGGAGAGATAAGGTTATGCGTAGACTTCCGTAATTTGAACAGAGCCTCTGAAAAGGATAATTATCCTTTGCCTTCATTGGATGAGGTGTTGCAAATAGTTAATGGTTCACAGATGATGTCCTTCTTGGACGGATATTTAGGGTACAACCAAGTAATGGTTGAACAAGAAGACAGACTGAAGACAACGTTCACCACGAAATGGGGAACCTTTGCATACAGGAGAATGCCTTTTGGTTTAATTAATGCAGGAGCTACCTTCCAGAGAGCTATGGACATCGCCTTTCGAGATTTGGTAGGAAAGTGCATAATTATTTACATGGATGATTTGACCATATTCTCAAAGAGAAGAGGAGACCATATTGAGGACTTAAGGAAGATTTTTCAGAGATGCAAAAGATTTGGTGTCTCCTTGAATGCTAAGAAATGTTTATTTGGTGTAACAGAAGGTAAACTATTGGGTCATGTCATCTCAGAGAAGGGTATTTCAATTGACCCTGAGCGTATTGAGGCTATCTCCAAGATCGGCTTACCAGGAAGTCAAAAGGAATTAAGATCATTCTTCGGCAAGATCAATTTTGTGAGAAAATTCATAACAGGATTTGCGGAGATAGTAAGGCCGCTAAATGAAATGCTGAAGAAAAATGCGAAGGTTGAATGGACCTCACAGGCTAGGAAGGATTTTGATGAGATTAAGAAAGCTATAGTGGATGCTCCGGTATTGGTTAGTCCAGATTACACAAAGCCCTTTTATCTATATTCATTTTCCTCAGAACATACTTGTGCAGCGGTATTGACACAAAGAACGGAGGAGAAGGACGAGCACCCAATTGCTTTTATGAGTGCTCCACTAAAAGAAGCTGAGCTGAGATATCCCAGTGTTGAAAAACAAGCATATGCTTTGGTGAAGGCTGTTAAGAAATTTAGACACTACCTTTTGAGAAGCAAGGTCCATGCAATAGTTCCGGATGCCACAGTGAAAACTTTATTGATGCAAAATGAGTTGGGAGAAAGAAGAGGCAAGTGGGTCGCCACTTTGCAGGAATATGACATAGAAATACAGCCCATGAAGTTGGTTCGAGGACAAGCTCTGGCGCAGACAATTGCAATGGTTGGTCCAGAATTAGTACAACAAACGTATGTATTGGAGGAGGTATCTCCAGGGGAGTGGTACGATGACACTGTTTATTACTTGTTGAATCACAGGTGTCCTCGCCACCTGAATCCAGTCCAGCGAAGAGCCTTGAGAATGAAAAGTCAAAGGTTTATGCTCCAGGGATCAGTGCTCTACAGGAGAAACTATGAGGGAATTTAGTTAAGGTGTGTAGGGAAACAAGAAGCAAAGCAATTGATAGAGCACTTCCATGAAAATTTTGGGACTGGACATGGGAGTAGTCTAGCCACGGCTCACCAGATTCTAAGAGCTGGATATTATTGGCCAACGCTCTTCAAAGACACATACGAGCATGTAAAGGCTTGTCATATCTGTCAAACGACAACGAATAGAGGGAAACATCCTGCTATGCCTTTGCAGCCAGTGATTGAGGTTAGGCCCTTTGCAAAATGGGGATTAGACTTTATTGGCTTGATCAATCCGTCGTCTTCGGGTCAACACAGATACATTTTGACAACTACAGATTATTTCACTAAGTGGACACAGGCTCAAGCTTTGAGACAGTGCACGACAGACGTGGTCATCAGGTTCCTTGAGGAGAATATCATCACAAGATTTGGATGCCCTCACGCCATAGTGTGCGATAATGGTCCAACCTTCTCATCACTAAAGTTTTCAAATTGGGCATTTGAGTATGGAATCACACTAAAATTTTCTTCCAACTACTACCCACAGGGGAATGGACTAGCAGAGTCCACAAACAAGAATTTACTGAACGCTATCAAGAAGCTGTTGGACAAGAATCCAAAAGATTGGCACACGCAGCTGAGGTTTTCCCTTTGGGCAGACAGGATTAGAACGAAGAGTTCCTTAGGAACGTCTCCATATCATTTGGTCTATGGACAGGACCCGGTTTTTCCAGTGCAACTAAGGATACCGACTCTCTAGTTCATTCAAGAATATCTCGAAGGAGAGGATCAAGTTCAGACAAGACTGTCTCAATTGATGCACCTGGAAGAGAAAAGAGATGAAGCTCTCGAGAATCTGGAAAAACACCAAGCGGTAGTAAAAATATGGTTCGATAAACAAGCTAAGATCAAGTCGTTCAAGATTTCTGACTTGGTTTTATATTGGGATAAGGCCCACGAGAAGAAAGCTGATCACGACAAGTTTGACAAATTGTGGTTGGGCCCGTATCAGATTTCTGAAATCCTTGGAGATAATGCATTTAGATTGCGTACGCTGACAGGAGAGGATGTCCCGTTGCCCGTCACCAGACAGTTCCTCAAGCACTATTTCCAATCTTAGGTTCTCTCCGAGAGCCTGCTTTGTAACATAGTTAGATTAGGTTTTGCTTTCCCGTTTGTTTGCTTTCTCGTTGCTTTCCTGTTTCGTTTCGTTTTGGTTTTGGTTTTTTGCCCTTTGGGTTTTTGGTTTGGCGTTTCCTTACCTTGAGTTGTCCACTCAGGTGGTTTTGGGTTGGGAATGGACAAGGATTTTAGGGTTTCCCATTGCGAAGGGGGTGAAGATGGTTTTAACTCTCACAACATGGTTTCTTTCTGCGGGAATTTGCATAAATCTTTGAAAAGGACCAAGGTAATTTTCCTCTTGTCATCATCCGGTTTGGAATAAACTCATCTCGGGAGGTTAACCCGTTATTGTGTCTCAACACGTGAGTCTAAAGGTCCTAAATATCTTACATATCTCCATTCTAGGTCATTTTGGTTTCTTGGGAGAGGTCTTAGCAAGTAAAAATTTTACGTCTTGCTTCAGCGCCACTACAATTCTCAAACCCATTGGAGGCTTCATTGCCTGCCGGCCGATTGAGGAATTGACAGAGAAATCAAAAAAAAAAAAGAGAAGAAAGAAAAAAGTGTACTCAAAAGAAATATTTGAAAAACAAAAAAATGAAAAAAAAATGAAATATATAATGAAATATTGGTTTTGGGAACATGCAAGTAACTCCACCGGGGCTATGGACGCCCGGCCGGCAGTGGAGCAATATTTGTGAGAATTGTAGCGACAACCTCGTCGGGGCTATGGACGCCTGACTGGCAGCGAGGCAATGTCGAGGATGCTTTTGAAGTCAAGATACTTATATAACTTGCGACGGCCGATTCCAGAAGTCGAGGTGGTTTAGAGATGGAGCGAATGCACACTCACAGGGTCTTAGATGAAAGTGTTCTGATCCAATATCGGATTCTTCTCCCCTTTTGAGTAAGTGTCTTTTCTGTATGATGGTTTGAGGAAGATTTTATCAAGGTTCAATTCTTAAAGTGTCTTTCAACACTTTCCCGTGGAGTCGCCAGATGTTGTGACCTTTCCACACATCACCCCATTCAAGATGGGTACCCCTAAATTTTTGCTCCATTTTGGTCTTTTGGCTTTGGTGTTTGTCTTTCCCTCTCATTCTGCTTCTTTTCCGCTATCTGCTTTCCGGGGACGCTCCCGTTTGTGAGCTTGAACGAGAAGATTCGACCAAGTACTGAAATTAGGGTTTCACATCTTTAGGTCATTTTAGGGTCAAATTGAGTTGGTTGATCAGCTTTTGGGCATAGCAGTGCTATTACAATGCTTTCAACAAGTAACCCCTAAATTTTCACTAAGTTCTGCCAACTTTCCATTTTTAGTAAGTGTCAGTTTAGGGTTGATTTTTCTCGAGATTCTCACATTCAGACAACTTCATTACATTCTGAACACTTCAAGTTCATTTCTGGCAAAATTTGAGCAAAAACAGACGACTTGCTATTTTTAGCAGTCCAGCTTCCAGAGCGAATTCCAGGGCTTGCATGCAGAATTTTTCTTTACATGTCGGCATATTCCTTATGGGTTTTTCGAGAGCTATGCAGTGATGTGACATGCAAATGGAGATAATCACTCAGTAAGGAACTTACTATTTTTAGCAGGTGCATCCCGGCAGCCGCCTCCCAGCACTTCAGAATCATGAGTTGATCACAATGCCACAGAAATGAGAGCAAACAGAGACCATTTGATACACATGCAGAGCAAATTAGGGTTTCCAACTTTAGAGCCTGAAAAGAGGGGCGAAAAGTCAGAATTTTTGAAAACCAGTGTACACCACCGCGATCAGCATCCTTCAGGCTATCTGCTGGCAAAATTTCAAGTCAAACGGAACACTTACTATTTATAGTAAGTCAATTTGGAAACAGGCTAAAAATAGCAAGTCAAGTGCATGCGCTGATATCAACAGTCAGGTCACGTGGTGAGGAGTGCTTCATTCAAATTTCAAGTTAATCGGAGCAGTGGAACTATCAAAAGCAAGCAATTACTATTTATAGTAAATCATCTTCAGAAATGGGCTATAAATAGCAGGGCAGCTAAAAATGGTAGTGTCGACAGGACAACAAGGTCATGAGGATGCTATGTTTAAAATTTCAAGTCGATCCGAGCTTCAGAGATGCAAAATTCAAAGGGCTTACTATAAATAGCAGGGTAGGAAAACTGGCGAAAACGAGGAAAAAATTCTAAGTCTGGAACTTCATCCTGCAGCCATGGCAAAATGCACCTTCAAGGCAATGCCAAGCATAAAAAAATTCTAAGTATGAAGTTCATCCTTCACCTAGGCCAGAATGGGCCCAAAGTGCAAATGGTCAATGGAAATCAACACTTTTTATCCTGTAGGCATAGCAAAATGGGCCCAAGGGAAACTCATGGAAGTTGAAAAAATTTCTAAGTGTTGAATATCCTCCACCACATAGGAAATGCGCCCATGCAGCAAGTGAGTCAAAGGGTCAACAATTTTCATCCTTCATGGGGTGCAAAATGCGCCCACTACAAGCAAGAAGAAAGAAAGTCAAAGGCGTGGGAAATGTAAGTCCTTCATCAAGTGTAAAATGCGCCCACTCTAGGAAGGTGCTCTAAAATTTTCTAAGTCATGAGGATATTCCTCTCTCCCTCCCATATGCGCCAATCCTCCTCATGTGTTCAAATGCACCAAGTTTAGAAGAGGGTCAAAGGGAAGTTGAACTTGAAAGTTAATTATCAGCCAGCCATAGAATCTTAAAATGAGGGTATGTCAAGACAAAGCGTATGCATGCAGGAGGAATATTCAAGGGCGTTGAAAGACAAATTTTAAAATCCACCTCATCATGGGGAATGCGCCTAAGTTTAGGAAAAAAATAGAAGAAGAGTCAAGGGTGGCATGAATATTTCATCCCTCATGGCATCAAAAATGCGCCCATCTTGGAGTATGCTAGGAGATAAAATGACTAGGCGTTGAGAACAAGGTGGTAGAATTTGAATGGAGAGAGTTGCTAGTTGAAAGTGTTACTAAGTGTTTTGGAATTTTATTTTCAAAGGCAAGTTGAATATTCCATGAAGTGTGATGTCGCCTAGTGTGTGTGATGAACAATATGTTGAAGCGTTGGGAATAATGAAGCCTATGAGATAATAAAAATAAAACATGTTGCAGGTGTGAGTAATTTTGAAAGAAAATTTTCTGAGATGAATGGATAAAATTTTCTCACAGGCAAGTTGATTGAGTTGAATATAAAATTTTCCAAGGCGAAATTTTCAAAAAGTTTTTCAAGGTGATTTAAAATTTTTCTAAGGCAAATATTTTGTTCCTTAGAAAATACGCCTAGACCCAGGGTGGTGAATTTTTTTCTTGAAGCACAGATGAGTTTCCAGTGAAGGAGTCCGATAATGCCAGCTGCACAGGGTCAACGAAAATTTTCAAGTCAGAGTAACAAAATTCTCAGAGGAGATGAAGAAATGAAATAAATTGTTGAAAGTTATTTTCAAAGGTTCAAATCTCAAGAAAAATTAAATGAACCCGTTCGTTGTGCACCCATGAGCTCGACGCATTCTGAAGGACATTTTCTTCTGGGTATTGAAGATTATCGATGAGGAATGAATTTTAAGGTCTTCCTGACTTGTCAAAGATTAGAAATGATAAAAGATTTCAAATGAGCCTTTAGTTGATGAGTTTTCCTAAGGGAAATTTTTTAAAATTTTCTAAGGCAAATGTGAAGAAATTTGTTTTCAAGGTGAAATCCTCCAGACGATGAAGTTGAAAGAAACGGCCTAGGTGAATTTTCCCAAGTTCTTCCTGAAGACAATCTTCTTGAACTAGAGATGAATAAAATCAAAATCGTCAATAACCCAGCTAATGAAATGAATTTCTCAAAGATGATACGCCCTTGAGGAAGATGGGTTGGAAAATTGGCTAAGGCATGAAGGATTGAATGCAAGGTTGGCTAGTGAAGGCGATGAACGCTTGAAAGTTAGAACGTGAAAATCAAGTAAGTAAGTTAAGATTATATTATGAAGTGTTCTAATACTCTTCTCCTCGCTTGTTTTGCAAGAGGAATGTCGAGGCCAGAGCACGATGTCTGGAAGTGGTGAAGCACGATGGTATTACAACCTTCGGAGGAAGATAAAGTTACGAGTTTCAATCTTGAAGGGAGAAAGTTGCAAGAAAATGGCTAAGTGTTGAGACTTAGTATAACTTAAGTGACAAAGATGAAGACCCTCAAGTGGAAGAAGTCAAAGAGCAACGTCAAGAAAGGAGATCAAGGACAGTGTGAACGCATCTACAAATGGAATCTTCTAGAAGGATAATGGACATTATGGCTCATTTATTACCCCACTCTCCTTTGTGGCGGTTTTTAGGGAAAATCTTGTTTAGGGCTGAGGTGGCATGATCTGGGCCATCCAGCCAATTGTAATCTAAGTCATCCATTGGACTGGGCCATCTATAAAGAGTCCCCTCATTTGCTAACTCATTAGGCAGTAGAATTAGAGTAGAAGTCGAATTAGAGACAACTAGGTGATAACAGGAGTAACTTAGTATAGATTGATGGTGTAGTTTGAAGAAGAGGAAAGTTTGCCCTTTAGAAAACTTTGTAAGAAATTGTTGTGAACACTCTCTCAATAATAGAGTTTTTCATTGATGGTGAATTTCATCTTTGTTGTGAGTAGCTAGCAAGGTTTCTTCGTCCTTCCGATTCAAATGGTAGCGTAAAATAGTTATAAGTAGTATAGTTTTCATTCCATGCAAGTAGATGTTAACTGTGGAATGTGGTGTTTGGATCTAAGCAACTTCGTCTATCCATACCACTAGTGTATTTGCTGATGGTGAATGCACCTTGTGTGGTCAACTAGAATATCATGTACTTAACTTCAATCATAGTTTGAATAATGGTATGCGTCGTTGTGATGGTATCTTTATGTCTAGTGGTGGTTTGAACATCTTTAGTCATCTCCCTTGAAGATTGCACCGACTCCGTGGAAGCTGTCCAATGCGAGGCAAAGCGAAGTTTGGTTGAAGTTTGCTGAAGTTGAGCTCCATATCCCGCACTTGGAATAGATTTAGACTCTCTAAACCCTACCCCATTTCAATTCAGTACTTTCTGGTTAGAATAGGAAACCCGCGCTTCATAGACAAATCTTTCGAGCATTTGAATTCCTTTCTCCACTTCCGAACAATTCTGTAAGTCCCCTTGAAATACCAGCAAATCACATCGAGCCAAACTGAGCCTATTCGCATTAAAAGAACCTTGGAGTTGAACGCACGAACTTTCTTGCAATCTTAGCGTGCAGAATACTTTGATTAAGAGAGAATAGGGTATCCGTTGGGTAACTTTATTCTGTTGATGTGGTTTTTGAGACCGCACCAACAAGTTTGTCATTGAGAAGATTGATAGATGTATGGTAGATGATGCTACTATGGTGTTGTCATTGATGTCAACATTCTTATAGTATCAACATTGATGTATTGCTAGTATCTGATAAGCATGATTGAATCTGGTGATGGAAATCCATTACATAGTTACAACTTTGTTGGTCAAGTGCAGACCAAATCGCTTACACAATTTCCTAGCCCCCAAAGCACAATTTTTAGTGTACAGTGAACTAGTTTTAAGGTCTGCATTGCTCCGCTAAGAAGAATTTGGTTATGCAGTTTCGAGGAAACTTTGGTATTTGTTGGAGGATTCTATATCCAAGTTTTCACATCTTGAATCCCTCCGCAGTTGAAGTTGGAGTTGACAGAGTATCGCTCTACTTATGGCAGAATTATTATGGGAGTGTACCTGCTTGGAAGGCTTTGCATTCCACCACAATTGATTGTTTTGCTATGCAGTTTTGTGGGAATGTTTATACATGTTAGAATTGTGTTGGGTCCAAGTGGTAAGTGCTTGGAGGATCACATGTCGATGTGTACATGAACAGTTGGTTTATTTCTTTGTCGCTTCACTAACGATGCCAACCTAAAGGGTTTAAGGTTGTGCGGAGTTAAAGTTTGGATCAGACTTATGAGAGTAATTATACCCATCCCTACCACCCTATTTTGAAGTATTACATGTTTCAAAAGCATGTATGTTTAGATATTGAGCTGATAGATTGTTGTTTTCCATGTTTCATCTAATTAAGTCAACCTAATTGATGTTGTAGATGTTTGTGGTTGTAATGCACATAAATATAAGATGAATTCGGTGTTGTTGAGATGAGGTTGCAAATATATGTGTAAGTAGAGTGTGAATGTGATGTGAATGTAATGTGAAGAGTTACAAAGTAGAGTATGATAGCAGTGACGCGTGAAGTGTGTTAGATTAGTTTATAGAGCTTAAATTAGAACTATCTTCAACATATTGTAGATGTATTGTACCAGTTCAAATCTCTAGCAATGAGCCATCCTCTTTCCTGGTAGTGATCCATCTCTTCTATTCTTTCTTCTCTATATAGTGAGTCCTTCGGATAGTGATTCCACCTTGTAGTGAGTCATCATATAATATCTTATGGCTGGTTATAATATATTGTGAGCTAATCCTCACTATGGTTTTTCCCTTTTTGGGTTTTCCACGTAAATTTGGCGTTCTTGTGCTCTTTGATGTGATGCATGCTTTCTATGTTCCTTTGCATTACTGTAAGTGTAATATGTTGTATTCAATGCATGTTTAAAGATGTTGAAGCTAATGATTTATAGTGAATACTGATTCACCCCCTCCTCTGAGTATCTAAGTGTTCAACAATTATCACTAAATTTGAATTAAGGAAGAAAATATTTCTAAGATAATATTTAGGACTCATGAGGATTATTATGAGATTGTGGTGATGTCATTTGGTCTTACCAATACACCATCTACATTTAAAGTTTGATGAACTCTATCTTTAAAAAAAATTTGAGGAAGTTTGTATTAGTGTTCTTTGATGATATATTAATTTATGAAGTTTGTATTAGTGTTCTTTGATGATATATTAATTTATAACAAGACATGGGAGGAACATTTACAACATGTAGATCAAGAATTACAAGTTCTCAAAGATCACCGGCTCTATACTAAGCCATCCAAGTGTACTTTTGATCTCAAAGAGATGTAGTACTTGGGACACATAGTTTCAATGAAAGAGTAAAGGTGGGTCCTAAAAAAATTAAGGCTATCATAGAATGGCTTATTCCCAAAACCATTAAGAAATTGAGGGGTTTCTTAGGATTGAGTGGATACTATAGAAGATTTGTGAATAATTATTTTTGTATAACAACACCCCCATAGCTTTATTAAAGAAGGATTATTTTCTTTGGAACGAGCTTGATAATGCATAATTTGAAAGCTTGAAAGAGGCTATGTGTACTACTCAAGCTCTTGTTACTCTAGATTTCACCAAGGATTTTATTGTTGAATATGGTGCTTTAAAAAATTATATAGGAGCAGTTCTCTAATAAGAGGGTTAGCCCATTGCTTTTGAGATTCATCAATTAAAGGGTAAGAATCAACTCAAGCCTATTTATGTGAAGGAAATGCTAGCTATTCTTCATGCAATAAAACAATGGAGGCCTTATCTAAGGGGTAAAAACTTCAAGGTTAAGACAGGTCAAGATAGACTAAAATATTATTTGAAACAAATATTATCTTTTGAATATCAATAAAAATAGGTCACTAAGATGTTGGGATATGAATTTAACATTGCATATAAGAAAGGAAAGGAAAATGTTGTGGCAAATGCACTATCTAGGAAGGATGAGAAGGGTGAAGCTTTATTGTGTGTCATTTTAATATTACAAGAAGATTGGGTAGTAAAAGCCAAAGCAGAGTGGCATAATGATGTTGCTACAAGTAATTTCATTCAATAATTACAAAGTAATCCTAGTAGTTCAGATAAGTTTTATTTGAAGGTATATGCTTTGTGGTATAAAGAGCAATTGTATATTTATAATAATTCCTCTATCAAACAAAATATTCTCACAGATCTTAAAAAGGGTTAACATGAAATATTTTAAGGAATCATATATATCGAAATATTTTAAAATTATTTGAGCTTATTGGGGGGTAGTGGATATTAGTATTAAGTAAAAAACCTAATTTTTTCCTTTGCTACCACTATAATTTCTAGCCTAATAGTAAGCTTTATTGCTTACAAGTTGAAAGAAATAGCATTTAAGAGAAAATATAAGAAGAACAGAAAATAACTTGAAAAATAAAAGAGAAATCAATCAATCAAAGTGATTTAAATATCTCTCCCAGGGTCATGGATGCCTCGATGGTAGTAGAGCTATGTTTGATGGAATCATAACAATAACCTCAACTAGGCTATGAATGCTTGACAAGTAAAGAGACTCTATTGAGGGAGGCTGAAAAGGATAAACTAACTCATGTATCCTAACACAAATAATTTTTACTCTTTCACTTTTCCAAGGAAGAGAAATGAATTAGTTGTACACACTTAAATCCCTTGGAGGAAAACATAGTTTTTTATTTAATGTATTTGTTTGTGGTTGGCTTGATAAAAAGTTTAGATTTAAGAAAGTTAGAGAAAAATAAGGACCCTCTTTCATTTTTCTTTACTTTTTCCTTCCCTTTGGTTTCAAAAGTTTCTAAGGTCCTTAAAATTTCTCAAATTTGGTTCTTTAAATGGCTAAAATTCTATCATGGATGGAAGGAGCATGAGAAATTTGTCAAACTTGCTTTTGAATTTAGAAAAAATTCCTTAAGAAAAGAAAGTTATTCTCTTGAGTGTTTCATTGGCCTTACTGGCTCAAATTCAATACAATAACCAAATCTTGCATGATGAATTCAATTGCTTTTTCTACAAAATGCATATGGCATAAGTTTCAATTTCTAGTGAACTAACTACAATCGTAATGTTAAAATGCCAATTCACTTAAAGTTTCCCATACCTAAATCATTTATAAAGCCAATATATATTTTTTGCGGAGATCTGATCTCCAACTGACATGAACCTTTGAATGTTAACTTTCTAGTTCACTTGGCTTTGCCTTTGAAAGTGTCATTTCTAAACTTAATTTAAATTTTGTGGAAGTTTGATGCCTTACTTATCTTGCACATCAAATAAATGCTGAAATTTCAATTTCACTTGAAATTGTGTGTATACAATGCAATAATGACATCATCAATTTTATATTTGCAAATATATTTTCTAAAGAGTTTCATAAATGTATTTGACTATCGAAGCCTTGGGATAAAGGATTCTATCTTAGAATATCATTTTTCAAGAGAGATAATATTTTGTTTGTGTATTTTATTTGTGTTGTGCATGTATACAAACAACCTTAATAGATGATAGGGTCGAGTTTAACCCAAAATGCTTCAAAATTATAGTTACCTTTTAGATCTTACAACCACTTCCCAACATCAAACCCTTGTAGATTTGGCTTCACATGTGTAATTTGCTAAAATTAAAATGTTAACATAACTTTTTTAGACACCCTAAACTCAATGGTGAGCTCATATTTACACCAAAATGCTTAAAAATGAACCTACAATACAAAGCCACAAAGAGGAACCCTTAAATTTGATATTTCTATAATTTTTTATGAATCACCAAGATTTGTAACGTAGATCTCTCAATAAAGACTAGAAAGAAGTAATTCTACAAGCTCCAATACCTTGGAAAGTCTACATAGAATGCTATATACCATGCAATATTTGGTTGAGGATATAACCACCCAAGATCTAAAAGCTTCAATGAAAGCACAAGAGAGATAAAATATTAGAGAATAATTATATTCTATGAAAGGATGCAAATATACAATGAGAATGGATTCAAGATCACAAAAGAAACCCCTTGGTTATATAGACCAAGGTGAGACATAGGATTGCATAATACTATGATAAATATATTAATATTGTAACTTAAAACATAAAGTGATAAGTATCTTGCAATAGTCAAGGTGCGTGTATTGTATCATCAGTGTATTGTACTTAATAAAATTCACACTACAATCATATTTTGTTTTTTTGCCACTAAATAAGGTCTCTCTTCTCACTATAATTATCATACATGATGGATCAATGTAGGGGAGCTCGTTTGTAGTATATCCCTATACGTAATAATTTATATAAAAAATTTGTCCTCTTTCTCAATATTGTGGCAAAGTTTCACATTTTCAACTTCTAACAAATATATTTTATTTGAGTCTTAACTATGCCAACTCTAGTTATAAATTTTCTAGTTAATTTCTTACTCTAATCACCTCTCTTCTTCAACTTTGTGCTTCTATCCTTGAAACCAATTTAAATATATGAATTAATAAATAAAAAATTCTTCCATTTATTTATATTCAATAGAAGGTATTCCTAAGGTGAATCCTTCAATATCTTATTTTCTATTGCTCTCTTCATTTTTTCTCACCACCATTTTAAATCATTGATCATAAGATTTAATAAATTCTCCTTCCTTATTAGAATATTTCCATAGTAATATAAATGCTTTCAATTAAAAATTTAGTAAGATGGAAGCAATGTTTTAAATATTATTTTATTTCATCCGCACTAAGGGTTTGTGTTGAACACACTCGGATACTGAGAGGCGGTGAATCAATATCTTCAAAAACTTAAACCCTTTCAGATCATAAGCCCTTCAGTAATATAAAAATTCAAACTCTTAGCAGGATCGACAACTCATTCAAAAATCAGAAACACTTAATCTAATCAGCAATAATGAAAGATAAGGAAATTCACACACATACACAAGATAAAACCAAATTTACGTGGAAACCCCAATAAGGAAAACACCACAAAGAGAAATCTTTCGATATAGAAGCTCACTACTTGCAAAATTACAATTTTAAGGTTCACTGCCTATGGACTTGCAAGCTAAGGCATATAATCTTAGGGAAAGGTACAAGGGACTTATAGCACTAAGGCGTGCAACCCCAAGGCAAGATACAAATTATAAGGCCCTGATGAGATTCACTATCTCAAAGCAAGATGCATGAAGAATATGAAATTACATTTGTCAACAATACACTCTACTGATTAAGGAGTTAAAGCTAATTACTCTTTTCATTACACAACTCACTGCTTCGATTTAGCTTTACACATATCCTCACTCTCACTCATCTTGCAAGTGGAATGTTCTTACATTTATATCCTCCACAAGATATCAAAACATCAATTAGGTCGGCTAGAGAAGAATACAAACAATAATTCCAATAAGTCAGCCACAAGATCATAATGTGGTCCTATCCAGAATATAGAGAGGACCAAACACAATTTATTACATCTGCCAATGTGATCCAAAACAACTCACACACTGGCACACATCAACCCAAGTTGACAACAAGGAAACATGTAGCACAATACCAGTTAGCCCAAAAACACACTTGCAACTGAATTTACTCAATGTGGTTCTTAAAAATATAGGTCAGGACTTAAATACATCTTAATACAACTTCATATGTTGGAAAAGAGCCCCAAGCTCATGGAAAAAACAATATAACAAGCCTTGCCAGCCAAATATCCACTAATTTCTTGAAAACCAACTCACCAAAATTTGTGGCACCAAAGAGATCAATCATTGACTTGTGGACCACAAAGATATGTTCCATGAACATCCAAGAACACTTACAACACCTACTTTCACATTTTCATACCACAAACAACCATTGCAAACCAACCAGATCAAGAATACTCCATCCTAGAAACACAAAATACACAACCCTAAGATAAAAAATTAATAAACCAACTTGCAGACAACTTCATTAAATGAAAATT